>KZ538430.1:34655-70951 GCA_000934665.2 Catajapyx aquilonaris
GGGGGGGGGGGAGGGGAGAGCGCGGCGACAAATCACCCCCCCCAACAACGACGTCTAGATCCGCCACACTGTACCAACTAGCTCCAAAATAAAATCAGCCTAACAGTTGGCTGGTAGGACTTGAATTTCAAGTTTTCATGGTGATCTTTTGAAAATTAATTTAGGGACTTCCAGATGAGGAAAATTGTTTACAACAGATTCATTGTGTAGACTGTAGAGTGTGAACATATACGTACAGCTGTTATTATTCGTAAAGTATCTTGTCCGCATCTTTAGAGTATGTGTAAGCAAATATAGGCGATGGTGGTATAGCTGGTAGCAAAGGGGTTAACACAGATGGTAATACCCTGGGCAGAGATTTTTCTGCACCACTCCCCGATATCAAGTCTCAGGACACCCTACATTGAACACGAACAGGTTGGTTTTCACATTTTGATTGCCTGATTTGGAGCATCTTTTCACACAAAACGATATAATTTCAAGTCCTTTTGCCTTATGTAAGTTCACTCTCTCTCTCCCTCTCTCACCCTCTCTCTATGCATTCCATTACAACATCAAAACACGGAAAGTGCACATGTCCATTGAAAGCAACTTTTAAAATGATTTACAAATTACTTCAGGTTAGGTAACAATATCAGCTGCATAATACAGCTATGGCTGACTACCGAGACTTCCTGTGGATTTGGGCACCTTCAACATGGTCAAAGCTTGCTAAAAAACCAAATCAAAAACAGGCAGGTCAAACCCAGCTACTATCTGTTTATTTAATATAGAGCCCTGTGTTTGACTCTAAACAACTCCCAGGAAAATTATCCAAAAAAAATAGTGGTATGTATCGTTAGAAAGCTTGTTTAAATCCACGTTACATATACGCGTATGCGAGTTGTTTTCCTATCGTCAGTGTGTGATTTTTTATCGTAAAAAGAAGGCGGAAAAGTGTCATTTTTTGACTAGTTGCCGACGTTGCACGGCAAAGTGAATTTTTTATGACACTTTCAGGAAGCCAAAAAAATCCCCCTGTGAACCCTGGATAGTGCACAAATTTGTCTATCTAATGATATATTTGAAACATTGAGATCGCCATTTCTGTAATCATAATTAAGTTAATTGCACACCTCTGCTATCTTGGCTGTTTATAATCCAAATTACTTCACGAATGTATTGACGGCAGAACAGAAATGTGTGAGATAAGATTACACCGTACTCTATTACACTAAAATTTTAAAAGTATTGTTTTAGTAAGTTTAATAGAAAAGAACCCAGCCAGCTTTCTGGCGGGAATAGACGATGACACTTTTAAATACGTTTAAAAAATTTAGTGTAATAGAGCACAATGTAATCTTATCGCGCACATGTAATCTTATCGCGCACATTTCTGGCTTGCCGTCGATACATTCGCGAACTAATTCTGATTATAAACAGCCGAGATAACAGAGGTGTGCAATGAACTTAATTATGATTACAGAAATGGCGATCTCAATGTTTCAAATATACCATTAGATAGACAAAGATGTGCACTATCCAGGGTTCACAGGTGGCTTTTTTTGGCCTCCTGAAAGTGTCATAAAAAATTCACTTTGCCGTGCAACGTCGGCAACTAGTCAAAAAATGACACTTTTCCGCCTTCTTTTTACGATAAAAAATTATAGACTGACGATAGGAAAACAACTCGCATATACAGGGTGTCTAATCTTTTTTGTCCGAACAGTTATCAGAAAATTGTGCGTAGCTGCTACTTCTTAAGCAGTGACTTGCAACCTGTGATTTGTCGGAGGAATGGGGAATGGGGGAAAAGAGGGTCACACATCCCATGGCATGCGTGGCCCTCTTTTTCCCAGGCTTGACGCTCAATTTTCAGCGGGCAGCACGTATGCCACTACAACCTATGATTCACAGGGAATATTCCCTGTTCCTCCGAAAAATCACCGTTTGCAAGCCACTGCTTAAAAAGTAGCAGCTACGCGCAATTTTCCGATAACTGTTCCGACAAAAAAGAGGAGACTCCCTGTATGTAACGTGGATTTAAACAAGCTTTCTAACGATACATACCGGCACCATTATTTTTTGGGATAATTTTCCTGGGAGTTGTTTAGAGTCAAACACAGGGCTCTATATTAAATAAACGGATAGTAGTCAGTTACGTTAAATTGGTGTGTATGATGTTTATTTCCTACAATAATTTATGCATGGGTATCTATTCAAACAGGTAAAAAGTCATGCTTCTCTTCACTTTCTCAGTCCTAGTTATGATGAACCTGACAGCCAGCTACTAGTGAAGCATTGATACCAAAAGACTGAATATATTATAACTGTCTGTTGTTTTCCCAGCCGCAGAAGTCTACAAGACATTGATGAGCAAAACTCAATCTTACTACAAAGTACAGTTATGGCTTGTTTTCTAACCCTAATAAGACGGGCGTATCATGTGCTGATACGGTGGCTTTAAGGGGGGGATAAGGATAGTCGGGACTTCTTCGAATTCCAACTCTGGCCAAAAGAGGAGGCACTGGATCCCACCCTCGCTACACAAAAGAAAGGTCGCATTTGCGGGTGACCATTCCCTCTAGGCACAATAAAAACCGTGAAAATTAGGGTTCCCTTAACTTCTAGTATTTCTCAAATCAGCCAAATTGTGACAAAATTATTATTTGCCGAAAGGTTATAGCTAAACATAGAAATCGGCTTTGTAGGTCCAGAGCACCTCATTTTTCCGCATTTTTGAGTACTTGTTACGACATAACTTAAAATTTTACGACTGCGTAAATTACTCCCGAATGCAAATGACTTTTTATAATACTACATTAAGAATATGGAAAAAGTACAGTGTACATGTGTAAGAGAGAGGTCAGTTACACTTACACAAAAACAATAATCGGTTCTGCTGTTGTTAGTTAGCGAGAACTTTACTCCCAAATTCTCTTTATCCCCCCCTTAAAAAATTCTGCTGGCGAAACTATAGCGTTTTCCCACTATGTCACGTGGTTTCTGTGTGGCTTTTTAAACTTTTCTTGCGTAAAAAATCGCGAGTTTTGGACTACAAAATCATGCGTAAATTAACTGGGTTAACCAGATTAACTTAAATGAAATCATCTTTTTGCGGCCCCTGAAAAAAAACTTTAAATAAGAAAAAAATCCGACCTTGACCGGCAAATTTTTGGCATACATTGTTGCCCCCAAACCTCCTCAAGAGATTCCACCCTAAAATTAGTGCAAAAGATAATTCAATAGTTTTAAAATAAATAAATAATGTTCGTAAATGCCAATTAGCTGCTGGCGGGTCTCTGCGCAACTCAACGCCGGCCTCCGTCTGGATGGAGGGGCGCATGCCCCGTGGGGTTTTTGAACAGCTGTGGCATAAGTGATGTTTACATTCGTGAGGGGGTGCTTGTTCATCACTTCTGCACGCCTGGCAGTCCTGTGACGTAATTCATGCCATGTGCTTATTTCCTGGCCAAAATTTGCAGTAGGAGTGATATTAATGAAATACAATATGCTCCAATATTTATCATTTTAACTCATGGTGGTCCTTTTGAATGTAAAATGCCGAAAAAATTCATCCCCAGGGTGTTCCAGAAAAAAATTTAGAGTGCAATTAACTTTAAATATAATTAAATTCATTTAAATTTTTAAAGTCACTATAAAATTGTTACTATGGTTACATAGTAATACTAAAACACTGCACTATGAGAAACTCCTAAGAGTCCAGATTACGGGCCACCCTGTTCTGACACCATGCGAGGGGGTATTTTTAGCTCACGCTTGGAGGCGTAAAAACTTATTAGCATATGCCAGGGTGGTAGGAGCAGTTTGAGTCTCAAACTGCACCAATTCTGTCTAAACTCTAGCGCGCCCAGTTCAAAAACCAGCAGGACATCATATGATGTCCGCTGGCCTCAAAGGATTAATATGTGCTTTGTCACTTTAGTTGCCCCATCCCTCCTCCCCACCATCCACCATTCAAATATGGTTAGATTGCTTAAAGGTGCGTTTTACGTGTGAGTGATTTGATTGCTAGATGTCATTGCCGAGTGGTGCATCGCTGAGTAGTGCAGCGCTGAGTAACCTGAGTAACCAATATTGTTAGAGGTGAAAGTAACAATCGATTTTCGCCTCAAACAATACTGGTCACTCAGGATACTCAGCAATGAACCTCTCGGCGATGACATCGTCGAATCAAAATGCTCACATGTAAACGCACCTTTAGTCCATACCAAAACAGAATTTCCTAAGCCCAATAATTCAGCCACACCCCACCTGTTATCATTCAGAAATATCCCATTACATCTCAGACACCCTCAGACTACATGTGTTTCATGTTAGCTGACATCTGTATCAGTATTTATTGCAGGTGCCAATTTCCACTTGTTGCCATGACCTAATATTCAAGTTTTGAGTAGAATCATACTTACCATTGAAAAGCTATTAAGGTATATAGTCTGGTGACCCTGGGTAGCTTGCCCCCTGGGGTAACTGGTTGTTTACTGCTATCCTTTTACATATGTTGCCATGGTGATTGCCCGCGGGCAAGCTTACCCTGGGTCACCAGACTAGGGGCCCTAATGGGCTTTCCAACAATATGTGTAACTCACTGACAAAATCAAAGTGAAAATGAGTGTCAGTAAGAATTTTACAAATACAGATGTGAGGTAACTCACAAATCACATGGGAGTTAAAACCAAAGTTAGAATCCTACTTTACGTTAAGAACACTCCTAATACTCCAATATTTTAAAAAATTCTTGCCACAACACTACCTTTGATTTCTCATTTTTTCACAATTTATCCTAAAACATGATTCATTGGCAATAGAAATAAATGCAGTCACAAATGAATTGTAGCGACACTGCTGTAACATGATTTTGTGTCCAAAAAATCTTGATAATATCAGCAGGACAGATAACATAATATATTCAGTCAGACATTAATAACTCAAGGAGTGTACATACTTTAAAAACTGAAGAGGCGGGAGAAGAGCATAAACACTGCAGAGCATTGCGGTGCAGGCAAACAAAACTGAGGGTGGTCCAGTTGAGGACTTACCCCTTCTGTGGCACAGGGTAGTGTTCCTAAATCATTGGTATCGCACAATTTCTGAATTCCACTTAAACGTGCCCGCAACTCTGCATTTTGTTGCAGTACTTGATTTAAAGAGTTGCGCAAGCTAGTTACCAGGGCAGCGCTGCTCAGGCCTCCTCCTCCTCCCCCACCACCGCCATCCATCTCAATTGCCTGTTTCAGCCGTTCACGTTCTGTCAGTAAGGTCTGCAGTATCATCTGTTCATTTCGTAACACTGGAAATAACAAAGTTGTGGTCAGCAGCTTTTCTCGTGCAGTGCATGTTCGAGGCAACAGTCACTTAACAGCACACATAAAAAGTGTATATCAAGAACAAGTTCAACAACATTCACATTAAGAATTGCTTGCATACCTAAAGTTGCGAGACTCTGTGAAGGGTGAATGCTATGACTTTCTATATAAAAGCCATTTAAAAAACAAACATTGTAATATGCTCATGAATTTGACATGTTCGGTTAGAAATGTGCTTACAGACAATACATTATGCACAATACTTATGCACCTATGCAAGAGTACTCACCATCCTTAGATAAGACAAGAAAATCTTCGCGTATTCGGTTGTCAGGCACTTGAGGTAATTTGAGCTCAATGGCAGCAAAGTGATAGGTGTCACTGAATGAGTGTGGACGACTCAATGTAGGACTGACAGTCAGTAGCGAGGAGTTGCTGGTGCTCATGGAAGTCATTTGGGTCAGGTTGCTGGACGACATCTGCATATATGTGAAAGCATAGTCAAGTTCTGATGTCAAACTTGCTACAACAACAACACTTACACCGCCCACATTGTTGGCTCGAAAGCTGTCATCTTGCGTGCTTTTATTGGGACTAGAACCACTCAGATCTACTGAACTTCCCTTGGATCCCTTCTTTTTCCGCAGCCCAAACTTCTTACGATCTTTCTTCACATTGGGAGAGTTGGCTTCTGCAATCTGCACAAATAAAATGTGATTGGCTGCCAACAGTTAATTTTCATTCCAACCTACGGAAGTCTCATGCTCAGACAACTGCATGTTTTCCATCTGTTCCAACATTTTTTCCAGATGAAGAAGGTTCTGGTGTGTCAAACTTATCTCCTTGTTGGTCTGCTCCAGTGAAAAACTATCCATTATCCATGCACCTACTCGGGAGGGTGGATGCAATGTCGGTGACTGAGGAGGCTTCAACCCACAAGTCAGAGAGCCATCTCGTGATGCAGTCATGAACCCCTTTTCTGATGAAACCAATGGTGGATCTGGAATAATTCATTTATGTAATGGGGCTCTCATGCCTCTTGAACTTGACCAAAAAAAAATTTGTTTGATAATGTCTGATAGAGCAGAGTCAATTTTTAACATCAGCAACATTTCAAAAGTGTCTGGGAAGGATCCTTACACCCTCAGTCCTGCTCTAGCAGAGAAGGTCCTGTTTTTATCTCATTAGCCAAAGAGGTCTGGTAGAGTTATTAATATAGGAAAGGTAGACATTTGCTCAATCTGAAGCCGCTCTAAAATAAATAACTTTTTGTACAGTTACAGTACAGATTATACAGTATGTTTCTTAATGATTCTGACAAATTTCTATTGTGAAATGTTGCTTACCAAAATATCACTTTATGTGGAGGTGTCATTTGGTCTCTGCCATATTTTCACGAAGACAAATGGCTATTTATAATTTAGTATAGCATCCTGGAGGTTTGCATCAGACACACATAGGCACTTCTGAAACTGTGTTCTCTGTGGCTGATTGGTACAGTGTTGGACATTAATCGCGTCGTACTGCTAACGAAATTTTTCGAAGCGACAGAAGAAGGAATCTTGCTTGCACCGCTTTTGCTCCATTGCATTGCTTCGATTCATTTTTCTGCGCTTCGAAAAATGTCACTAGCAGTACGACGCGATTAATGTCCAACCCTGTACAATAAGTGAGAGATCAGCAGTGTAAATTAACACAGCATGGTAACACTTGCACACCAAATTTAAGTTCTCACAGTAATCAAACCTCACAATAACTGTTTGAAGTGACACCCATTGGCTTGTCAGCTGGCTGTACAATACAGTGACACAGGCGACCTTTTACACCAGCACTTGCTGCACTACTACGAACACTGCTGAAACAGTCATTCAACATGTCCTCTTCAAAAGGAAGACTGGATTTATCAAGACATGCTGCTTGCATGAGTGGAAGCAAATCTTCCAGGATATCCTACACTTCATATTAAAAACCCATTATCTTGGTAACCAGGCTGCAGACGCTAAGCAATCCCTGTACATACAGTGATCCGTTCATCCGCAGGCATTCATCCCAGAAGTTCGTCAGAATCATTTTGAAACACCATGTATACAGGGGTGGATTTCCCATTAGGCACAGTAGGCACTGGCCTAGGGGCAGCCGCGAGTCGTAATAAATAATATTTTTCAAATACAATAATAGGAAATTAAGGCGAGATCACAAAGAAAACCGAATTTTTGAGAGCTTGATTTACCACTACAGGCAGAAAAGGTAATTGCCGCAGGGCGGCCGTAACTTTCAATATATTATTTTAAAATAAAATGAAGGAGAGAACACAATATATATATATATATATATTTGCATTTTTAAGCGTCAGGCCTGGGGGGGGGGGGGGNCATGTATACAAAAAATATTGCATGCTTTGTTATTCGTAACATGACTTAGGTATATAGTCTGGTGACCCGGGGTAGCTTGCCCCCTTGGGTAACTGGTTGTTTACTGCTATCCTTTTACATATGCTGCCATGGTGATTGCCCCCGGGATAGCTTACCCGGGGTCATCAGACTAGGGGCCTAATAGTGTCCTGCTTCCTTCCAACTTTTGATAGAATAATTGTTGCTGTGCAACCTAATTCTGTTACAGTATTTATTTATTTTTTGTTCTTGAGTAATTGACACTTGATACATGCAAATCTTTCACTGGTTTTCTAAAGTGCATTAATACTGCATAATCTATCCAGCCTCATACATCAGCTCCCAGCCAGAACCTTTATCTCAATGCCACCCACATGGAAAGCTAAATGTATTGGTCTAGAGCAGTGGTTCCCAACCTGTGGGTCGCAACCCACTTGGAGGTTGCAAAGGGTTTTCTAGGGGGTCGCTAAGCTAGTTTTTACATTAACGAACACTCAGGTGCGAATTTAAGTACGTTACGAAGTTATGAAAATATTTTGTTTTCTTTACCTTATAAAAATGCATTTTTATGCACATGTGTGTGTGTGTGTGTGTGTGGGGGGGGGGTCGCAGGTTACTTGGCTATTATAAAAGGGGGTCGCGACTCGGAAAAGGTAGGGAACCACTGGCCTAGAGCAACTAGAGGCTTTCCAATTCCAGGTATCTTGCATCAAACATGTAACATGACAACCCAACATACAGTATCGGTGAGCCTCTCATCACCCTCACTATTTGGTCTGGGTTTCAGCATCGGATGGCATTAAGGTATGATGGTGGTTGGGAGATTATAAAACTGCACACATGGTCAGCACAGTGATGTAGAGGTTAGCACCATAGCCTTCCACCTCTGAGGTTCCACATTAGATCCCCAGGTCAGGCAGAGCACTTTCTCATGTGAAAAGAGTTTCAATGGGTTCTCTGAGTTGGAATCGATTTCCCCAGGGTTCTGTATTACTTCTCACAATCAAAATCCAGCAAAGTGCAGGGAATGAATAAACTCAACCATTCCATCTTTTTTTTTTCTTTTTCATTACCAACTTATGCCTGTACAGGGTGGGGCAGAAGTCATGGGCGGATTAAAACGACGCAGCATGGCGCAAGTAACGAACAGTTATATTTTAAAAAAAATACACTACACAGAGAAAGATATGCCATTTATGGATCAAGGTCCAAAAAAGTCACTTCTTGAAAACAACATTGGATAAATGTCCACCTTTTCGGGCAACCCATATTCCTCCAAACGCTGGACGAAACCCTTCATAACGCACTCCAGCATGTCCAGGGAAATGTTCCTTAAGATCAGCCAATGACTGAAGACATGTGGCGAACACCAAACTCTTCAGGTAACCCCACAAGAAGAAGTCGGGGGTGGTCAAATCCGGCCATGGAATGTCCCCAAATCTCAAAATGACCCGCCCAGGAAACATTTGACTTTTAATTTATTTGGTGTTCATCACACCTCCTCAGTCTTTGGCTGATATTAAGGATCGCAGATAAGACACGCCAGAGAAACATTCCCCTGGACATGCTGGAGCGCATTATGAAGGGTTTCGTCCGGCGTTGGGAGGAATATGGGTTGCCAGCAAAGGTGGACATCTATCCGGCGTTGTTTTCAAGAAGTGACTTTTTTGGACCTTGATCCATAAATGGCATATCTTTCTCTGTGTAGTGTAAATTTTTTTAAAGGGACACTCCACTCAAAATACAAGTTGGGCTCTAAAAATCAGGCAAAAAATCCTGACTCCGAGGGCATAAGCAGTTTTTCTGAGAGACGAACGGTAAGGCCAGGGCGAAAGCTGGAAGTGTGTCGTTCGAAAACCGGGCTCAAACGGGCCCGGTGCATGTGGCGACGCCACCCCAAGGGTGACGTTGGATAGTAGCGCCGCCCTTCCCAACGTCGACTTGGATAAGTTGCCTGCGGGTATGGGGATCCGTGGGGATCTGGTTGTGTCCGAAGCCAACTTCCCCTAGTGCCCGTTGGGAAGGGCGGCGCTACTATCCAACGTCGCCTAACTTGGCCAGGTGGCCAGGCGGCGCCACTCTCGAACAGACCTCGAATTTTTTCCGACTTTCGTCTCTTCCCCTGACATTACCGTTCGTCTCAGAGATAAACGGATGGTATCACCGGAATCAGGATTTTTTGCCTGATTTTTACAGATCAACTTGTATTTTGAGTGGAGTGTCCCTTTAAATACGTATAATTGTTCGTTACTTACACCATGCTGCGACGTTTTAATCCGCCCATGACTTTTGCCCCACCCTGTATACAAAATAGATAATCATGAATAACTATGCAGCTATTCCTCCAGGATAGTTGTAGTTCAGTACGACAGATATTCGAACTGACAACAGTTCTGCATCACAGAACTTCCAGTCAGATATCTGGTGAAATGCATGTAACTTGCTTTTCAATGCTCTGAGGAGGTGGAGCCTTAGTGCTAAGCATGATTTCTGAGAAAAGATGCCAGAAATTACTGTGCCAGGTAGCATATAAATCATATTACAGAGTCTAGTTCCACATCAGCGTAAGCAAACGACAAAATTAAATGGCATTCAATGCAACAGTAATATATAAAAGTATTTTCTTCCATCTCGGGTTTATTAAGTGACCTAAGAACTGATATATTGTTTTGAAAATAAAGACTGCAATGCACAGAATAAGAATTGTTGACTTCAGCGGTGAGGAACATGATTAAACAATTTGTGGTTCTCTTGAAAATGCAGTATTCTGCAAAGTTACACTTGCCAAAAGCTTTCGTTACCAACACAATGGGGTCTGTTCACATATGACTCCTAACTCTTGAACTGGAAGGATGCAGGATCTAGATTGTGAATCAACAGGGATGTACCAGGTTAAATCAACCATATGCAGACATGGTTGCAAATAAATCAAGGAACAAAAATACTGGGAATGAAAGTACAGCATTAGCTACGTATGGACCAAATGCGCGACTTATCCACCATACAGACAGGAGAAATTTCAGGGACTCCCACTCAATCATTTTGTGCTCATCCACCATAAGGTTAGCCTAATCATTCCTCCCATTTCCTTCCCAAAATCCCTGTCTCACCTTTTCATTTTAAATATTTTATGGAAGTCCCCATATGTTGAGTGAAATGAAAGTTTGCCAATGAACCATCCTCAGACATGGTTATGAATAAGTCCAGGAGCAAAAATGTGGAACTTTCCTAAAACCTATGCATGGGCAAAATTTGGTTGAAATCAGAGTCAGATATTCCAAAAGGGACCAATCCCACACCTCTTCAGACCCAACTGTCATTTCAGCAGGAAACACAAAGTGGTACTAGGAGATAGAAAGGGACCATTATGACACCAATTCTATTGTGAGACCAAACAACTGCCACGAAATTGCCATGATAACCAATGGAGAAATTCTCGAACAGCACTGTCAGTCTGTCAGAGGCAGGTGTATTGGACAATTGGGCCAGCTGTGAGACAGGTATCGAAATGGCCTTGGGGAATATAACTTGAAGAAACCTTGTACTCCAAGGCATTATTTACTTTATTTTCTTTCACTGCCTTAATTAATCTCGCATCTCTCTTGTCATCCACCCTTAAGCCATGTTTACATGTGAGCGATTTATCAGCGATGTGCATCGCTGAGTGAAAGTAACAATGGTGGTAATAGTATATTTTTGCCCCAAACAACAGGTCTCATCGCTGATAAATCGCTCACATGTAAACGCGGCTTTATGGTGGCTGAGTCCAAGCAGACCTGGGGACTGGTCCCTTTCAGATTATCTTCCAGCTCTTCCACCATTACATCAAAAATAAGCTGGAAAATTCATTGCTATTCCGAGCCTGAATGACTGCTTCTATGCAACCTTATTAGAGGCTAACATTTTTGATGGCAACTCAATTGATTGAAAATGCAATGAATGTAATTTATAGTCAACAAACATCTGAGAATCTTCCCCCGAGGTCTTCAAATATAGTCAACGGACATCTTAGAATGCACCTCTGGCACCTCTCACTTTTCAAATTTCCATGGAGATGCCCTGATGCAACAAAGGGAGTAAACAGTGTCCTTTTTGTTGAAGATGTTTACTCCCTTGGTTGCATGAGGGCATCTCCATGGAAATTTGAAAAGTGAGAGGTTCCAGAGGTGCATTCTCAGATGTCCGTTGACTATATTTGAAGACCTCAGGGGAAGAAAGATCAAGGTCCACCTCTGGTGAAGCTGAGATAGTCCAATTTTAAATTTCGAAGGCCCATAAGGTTCTATTGTAAATCCCACTTTCGGGGCCTTACATTGTGACCTATGGTCATTACTCCACAACCACGACCAAACCATCATATTCTACACTAGTAAAAGTATCTTCTGAGATATGTATCTCATTTTTGACAAAGAGTGGACCTTGATCGTTCTTCCCCTGAGGTCTTCATTTGTGTATTGCTGTACAGTGTAAATGTTTAAGGGCATGGTGCAGCAAACTTTGTAAAACCAATCTGGCTGGATTGTGCTTGTTATTAATTGTTGTCAAAAACTAACCAACAATCAATAGCAAGAGCAATCATTCACCCCGAGTTGTTTTACTGAGTTCAGTGTTCCCTGTCCTAACAAATGTTTGGACCAGGAGACTATTAACTAAAAGTTAACTGAGATAAATAAGAATTACTGCCACCCTGAATCAGCTCATACTGTAATTATGTTTGACTGCAAAATAGCAGCAGTGCGGAGAAGAGAAATGAAGTGCAATGGTAAAACTTCATGCACGTATGAAGTGTGATGTATGAATAATACACAGGCGCAAAGTATGTTAAAAACACGCTTGGTACTGTACAGGAGTAAAGATGGTACAACCATGTAAAATTAGGTTGTCAAGTATGAGTTACATACATCTACATGATATGTGTTCAAGTACCATACCAGACGGAGATTTACACATGTTACATCATACTAATTTCATTGTGACAGCTCAAGTGTTTTCAGCTTTATGGTCACACATTGGTCTGAACACACATTATGCTATGTCTACGAAAACTAGTATGTGAACCACTCCTCATGCAAAAGGGGCTGACTAATGCAACAAATGTGCAAGTGTCAGAGAAGAATCCCACATACCGGCATTGGGATATTGGATGCTGACGTCAAGAACTATTAAGAGAAATAGGGTATTAAGTGAGCAGCCATGAGAGAGCCTGCTTCTGAGTAACATTAACCTAATACTGCTAGAGTGATTAGTGGTAGATCGACTTACTCGCTGCTGATAATGCCAAAGGAATGACAGGAACAGTTTCTTCCATAGGACTTCCAGGTGATGTAACACCTTTTGAATCTTTTGTGCCATAGCTAAGTACATGCTGTCGATACAATCTGTGATCCTTCAGTTGTCCCAACCAATGATCAAAAGTATCTGGTGCCTTAATCTGCAATATAACAATTACTTGCAAAAAAATTCTCAAGGTGTAACATGTCTCACATTATTTTCACACCTTCAAATGGAAAATGAGCTCTTCAGCATCAATGTCAATGCGCCCCCGCTTTGGCTTTGCAGATATGACTGACAAGCCTACATCCACAGTTCCATGTAATTTTCCTCTAACCACATCAGCAGGATTCTTAGCATACACCATCAGTCCTTTATCCAGCACAAAATATCTCTGAAACATACACAAGTTTATGCAACTGGAATATGTTTATACATGCAATGTACCATACCTTGTGCCATCCTTTCAGTGGCCACTTCCGCTTCTTCATGAGGTACCCATCCAATTTATTAGGTATTTTCTCATGGCGTTGACCATCCTTCAAGCCCTCTAAAATTTCCCACTCAGAATTACGCCGTGGGTGCTTCTTCACTGAAGAAACAATTATTATGGTAAATATTTGAAAGACTCATTCTTAATGAATGCCATGTCCCACTTTCACAAACCAATATGAGTCTGCAATAATAAAGAGAAGTCAGCCAGCGAACATGCACAACCATTGGAAGGGAAAACCAAACCTGTTAGAGGCAAAGAACAACCAAAATACTTTCTGACATCACAATAGTAAGTTTGCAACACATTAATTGAGAGTTTGTGATGCCATTAGCAAGAAATCATGGGTGGAATTTTCTTCGCACTATTAGTTACTTCTAACTTAGTAATACCAGTGTAGTGCAATGGTACTGCTAAGTTAGCAGTAACTAGTAGTACGACGTGGGGAGGCATGGTGGTCTGGTGGTTACGCCACTGGCCAGCCAAGCGGGATTCCGGGGTTCAAATCCCTTCCCTGTCACCTCTGCTTGGCCAGGTCTTTTTCCGCTTTTCACCCGACATGCCAGAGCAGAATTGCACTCCTTACTCGGCCCAGGGCCAGGAGAAAAGGCCTGGTGTTTAAAGAATGTCAGAAATGACTACCGCACAGCGCCCTCCCTTGGGAACCTCCCCTTCCCCCCTAAGAGGGCCTCGGGCCCTATCACAGGGTATTATTTTATTTTTTTAACAAACAAACAAAAACCAACAAAACTAGTAGTACTGCGAAAATTCCACCCAATAAATTCAGTTGGTTTTTTCCTTCACAGCCCAACATGAGCAACTGGCTACCCTACCTAATCAACTTTCCCACACAACTTATCATAACCTAACCTTTAGGAGCAACTGGATAATAAACTTGAATTTAACATGAAATCTTACAACTCTTACTTGTAAACAATCATTTGCACATTTATTAAAATTCTTACAATTTGTTCACAGATATGGTACATTTTCAATTGAATAGATGGGTTAATATATAAAGTTAATTTCAGATATTTTAAAACCAATTCTGATGGGAGGTTATAATTATGTTAAAAATCCCAAATCCTGAGGTCTTTGGCTGTTCCTAGCAGTTATTCGAATGCATCTAACAAGGAAAGGTCATCCATTGTAGATGGAGTTGGTGAATGAAACTTGGCACAATAATATCGGCAGGTAAGTTATTAACTAAAATGCAAACCGTTTCGGCCCAGGGCTACAAGGTCAAATGTTATGACCTCTTGATGTCAGCCCTGACAGCTTACCTAAGTGGGAATGGTAAAGCACTGGAAGATGAAAAGAAACATAGCAAATTAGCACTTATGCATGTTTTAAATTATATGTTCAAAACAAAACACACTTGTACAATGAGCACATCTCATAAATGACAAGTTCCTGCATTGCAGGCATGTATCATTTGGACTACTACGACTCGAGTCAAAGCAGAACTCTGAAGGCGTTTGGAACGCATCAGGCTTCTCTTCCAAATAACCAGCTTCGTAAAATGAAGTTAACAAAATAAGGGGCCGAAAACTGAAAATTAGTCTGCTTTTTTGAGTGCAATATCTGAAACTTTGCTCCTATAAGGTAAGCTGTCCAGGCTGATATCGAGAGGTCTTAACTTTTGACCTTGCAGTGTTGGGCTGACCCGGTTTGCATTTTGGTTAATAACTTACCTGCTTCTATTATTGTGCCAAGTTTCATTCAGCAACTCCATCTACAATGGATGACATTCCCTTGTAGGTTGAGCAAAAATTGATTCTGCTGCTATGTGTTGAACTGATGTGGTTCTGGGATCTTTCATAGGTGTCCTGGTAAAACCTCGCTCTCCCTTTTCCAACCAGTGCTGAGATATTCAAGTTTTGAAAGCTTGTCTTTGGAAACTGGCCCTGACAGGTTAATATAATAATGCCAACGATGCCAAGGACAACAATAATAATAATTCCAGTGCAAGATGGGACCTTTAATTGTGATGAAAATGATTCATTGCATAGCTATGCTGTAATACCAAGCAATACTAATGGGACACCACACTTGATTGACAAGTTGATCTCTAAAAATTGAACGAAGAATTCTTGATTCAGAGGGTAGTGCTGATGACAGCATGTGGAGAACCCACATGGATTCTGCAGGAATTTTCATCATGGATGCATTTGGTATATTAATATTGGACCAATAAATGCAGTTATTTTAGCATTGTGACGTTTTATTTTCCTACAAGGCTTGAACTAGTTCCTTCAAACTGTTTATTCATGGAGTACACAACTATCAGCCTCATAGCAGATTCAAAATTAATAACAAAAGCCAACCCACAAAACATGGCATGTCTATTGGCAATTCATCCTGTCAACAGACACCTTTGCAATGTCTACCAGTTTCAGACAGGCATATTGGTGTTGGTAACATGGATGGACAAGCGCTAGGATTTGTAATTAATTCATTTCCTCACATTTGCCAGTGGCAAGGAGGAGAACGATGGGCAGAGCTGGTTGACTCACTTCATGCAGTGGGAGTTTCCAGATGATGTGTATTGAATCCCTTATTATCTCTTTTCTACCACTGTCATCTAGTGATCCCTCTATGTAGCAAATGACAGGGGTTTGACCAACTTTGACCTCTCCCCCAAGAGTTACCCTGCAGTTATGATAAAAACTAATTGCACCAGGATTTTGGCCAATATTTAGGGCCCAATTTGTCAACTGAGTTCAGGTTCCCTTTATTCTACACAAAAGTCAGAAAGTTGAGTGCGGTTGAGTGTTTCTTCCACACTCACATACCAACCTCTAGATTTTCCTGGTGATTTTCCTATTTCATTGTCAGTTTCAGCTGATACACTGTTGCTCTCAACTTCAGCAGCACTAAGATCCTGCAAAAATAAAGTAGGTTTATAAGATTACATAAAAGCCTGTCCTACATTCATTTTTCTTACAAGTTATTTAGTAAATGGGCAAATCTGTAAAGTAAATCATGCTAATAGAAGGTGAAAATCCACTGACCATGGTGTTACCCTCAGAAGATGCAGAAACAAATGGGGCATGAACATTTACCATTGGAAGTATGGTAAAAGTCTGAAACATATGTTTTGATCGAGTGGAAAGTACTGGAAAACCCAGAGAGAACACACTGAAACTTCCACACCAGAAAATCCATAGCTTCATTGGGGGATCAGCCTTGAGGCCTCACATGTATAAGGCAGGTTCTAAACCACTTATACCACAATGATGCCCACAAGAAGCTATATGCAAGCTTTGGGATATTTGAATTTATTATAAGCATGAACCCATGTCAGCATTAGTATCCAATTCCACTTCTACAGGTACAGGATTGTAGACCCTAATTATGCCGGTGGAAACAGTTGATTTCCTCGCCATCACATTTTTTGAAATAATGATGTTGGGAGTATTGAAAAGAAGTCTGTTTTCCTCATGTCAACACTATTCACAACCCCCCACATGGCAGTGTTTAAGGAAACTCTGGAAAACCTTGATCTTGCAAGTTACATATTATTATGCAATAACTACTTATGTGTGAGCCATGACTTATTTGAGAATCTTACACAGATTACAACACAGCCATTAACAACTGTCAGCATATTGCAATAAAACATTCTTACAACATGATACAGTAAACGTGCTTATTCAACCCTTTTATGTCAGCATTACCGTATACACCATGATTTCTTTAGATTTTTTCCTTCACCTTAATTACTTATTGCATAACGCTGTACTGTCCTGGCTTCATTGATCACACCTACAATCTCAACAGAATGAATTTGCCTTCCTAATTATGATACCAAATGTACTGGTTTCAGGAACTGCCCACTGACACAATAAAAAGCTTTTTAAAAAGTTATGAACATCAACAATAATTAATGTATTTTAAAATTTACATGGGGCACAAATTCGAGAAAGACTGTACAATTTTGCCTGTCAGGAAGCTGACAATTGTGACTCACTTGTTCCAATAAAAAATAATGAGGAAAATTACAGCAAAATCCCACGAAGGGTATATAATAAATCATACACATCCAATAATTATTTTTTTAGAGTTTCATCCATGTGGGATCCCATTCTCTACAGTCTACATAGAGCTTTATTACGTACTTATGTATATGGTATAAGTTGCCTCATGCAGCCTGAATAATAATAATAATAATAATAATAATAATAATAATAATAATAATAATAATAATAATAATAATAATAATAATAATAATAATAGGATACCCTGTGATAGGCCTCCTTGGGCCTCTTAGGGGATCATCTTTTTGTGAACCGTCTTTAATCATTGCCTGCGCTGTGATGGATTTTGATTGTGGGAGGAAATGGGAGAACCCCGAGAAAACCCACACGAACACGGAGAGAACCCATCGAAACTCTATCCACATAAGTATCGTCCATCCAATCAGGGGATCAAATTCGGGACTTCAGAGGTGGAAGGCTGCGGAGCTAACCACTATGCCACCGTGTCGCTCATGGAGCCTGAATATTGGCTTTAGAAGTGCTGTTGTGCATCATGAATAGAGACACGTCATACGAAGGCTTTTTTTGTTCCCCATGTACAGTGCTTGTCTTGTGTAGCTACTTAATTAGACCAAGTTGTCAGAAGCCTTACTTAGGCAATTCTGGAACTCCTCTGGCAACCAAGATAATATTCTTGATCTCACCAATATAATTCCATTAGCTTGAAAACCAGAGTCTTCTGTAGATGTAAAGCCATCTTTTGGTTGTACAACATATTTGTTCCATTTCCTTTGGCATGTGCAGACTATCAACCTCACACAGAAGAGCCAGTCAAAAGGAAAGTGACTTATCACAAATTTTTAAAATTCTTAAGAGACACAAGCTACATCCACTATGCTCTGACCTAGTATTGAACCATAGCACAGTGCGGCAGAATTAATCGGAAAAAGTTGGTCAGAAGTCACCAGTTCAATTGTGACCTGCAAAGTGCATGAATTTTCGAAATTGTCATTCAAGGAGCACATTTTGATAGAATGTGCATGTGAATCAGTCATTGGAAGAACATGGCGGCCGTGAATCCAATATATGTATAGAGAGCCATAGTAAAACATACAGCCGAAATCATCCCTAGACAATTTTATTTGGTCAAGGAAGCCATTCAAAATAAATGTGTCCTCTACATAAAATGAGCTACATTTGTTATTTTTATAATGGCGGTCGGGAATCCAATATATCGCATCCCGGCAATAACAGGGGCACAAGTCCAACAATGACGATTTTGACTTATTACTAGAGCAGGGTCCATGACCGTGTGCACATTCAGAATGCATATTCTGATTTTAAAAAATTAAAAATTAATTATTCTGATTATTCGAATGCTGCATCAATACCTGATTTATGATAACACTATACCAACACTATACAACTTTCAAAGTGCTCTCCTGTGAAATTGACTTTTTGGACTTGTGCCCCTGTTATTGCCGGGGTGCGATATGTATAGAGAGCCATAATAAAACATACAACCCAAATCATTCCAAGTCAATTTTGTTTGGTCTAGGAAGTTATTCAAAACGAATGTGTCCTCTACATGAAACGACGAAAAAAATTCATTTTAAAAATGGTGACCGTTCACAGTGTAAGATATAGAGTGTGGAGCAAACCGCCATTTTTAAAAGTAACAACTTTCGGTCATTTTATGTAGAGGACACATTTATTTTGAATGGCTTCCTTGACCAAATAAAATTATCTTGGGATGATTTCGGTTGTATTTTTTACTATGGCTCTCTATACATATATTGGATTCACAGCCGCCATGTTCTTCCAATGACTCACTCACATGCACATTCTATCAAAATGTGCTCCTTGAATGGCAATTTCGAAAATTCATGCACTTCCCAGGTCACAATTGAACCGCAGATCTTCTGTCATCTTTTTTGGATGCAGATCCGTAATCGTAGCCAAGAGCAAAGATACGTCGTTTATTCTTATGTGCAAATATGTGCAATACTTTTTGCCTGAGTAAGCTCAAGCATAACATTGGCTATCACCCACTGACCAAAAAGTAGCGGAGCGAGGCGGCGAAAGGACTGTAGGCCTAACTTCGTGTGAAAATGTCACTTTTAAATTATCGCTATCTTCTGAATTTTTTGTGCCTTTATAATGGAAGATTTAAAAATATCATAATATTGGACAGAGAGAGCACACAATACTTAATGTTGTCACATATGTTTCTTTACATTCCCTATCACACTTTTTGGAATCAATGAAATATTATTTGGTGCTACTTTTGCCTGCGATACAGGAAGCGTAAAATCTGCCATGTTTGACACGTTATTGTGGCATAACAAAGGAACCCACGTCGAAAATATTCGACAGTCTCATAGGTTGGACATTTTCGATTGTGATAAGATCCTCTTTTATTATTGCAAAGAAAGTTCGCATTTTTTGTTCTTGGCCAGCTTTTTCGGATTCTGCCGCACTGTGCATAGGTAATGTCACAAGAAAAGCTGTCAATGTTAACCGATGCAAAACTGTGAATGAACTCCTTCCCAATACCTCTACAAGGAACTTTTCTCGTAGGGCACAATCATGCTGATGTCTGATAATTCTCCTATCCCATAAATTTGGATATTGTGCAAGTGTAGTTAAAGCATTATTGCTTATTCTAGAGTTAATCTACTTCTGGCTGTGTCAACTTGTTTTCGAGACAGTTCAAGCTCTTGTTTGTCAGACAGTGGGAGGAAGGTTGCATTTCGTCAGAAGTTGTTAAATGATAGCAACAAGTCTTCACAAACAGCTGATAACTGATTCTCAGAAGAAATTAAACTTTTCACTTTATGTATTCCACAGGTAATGTGTAGACAAAATTATGCTTGATACTAGCATACCTGGCCTTATAATGTCATATCCATATAGCCACCAATTGTGCCTTTTCTACAATTTGGTCATCCCCATTTTTAAAGGCATGCTGCAATATGCTTTGTAATATGGCAATAATAATAAATTAAAATGCACACCTGTTAAACTTGTTACATGTCCATAGAGGAACCCATATACAAGTGTCACTCAGGAAATTTTTCTGCAAATTTTACATTTTACAAACAAAATATATGGCAGACATCAAAATTGTACTGAAAATATAAATTAAACCCCTTCTTACATTCCTTACATACCACTTTAACATAGCACCTGTATAGTCAACTCCCAAGTAAGAATATTCATCTGCTTTTGTGAACCACATCTTGACCGCCCTGATCACTTCATTACTAGTTTTTTAAGTTTCCTGCTGCAAATGGCAATTGACCCAAGAGGTGGAAATCTGGGGGGTGCCAGGTTCAAAGATGATAATGAAGTGATTGGTGAAATGAAGAAGTGGCTCAGAAAAGGAGACGATGATTATTAGTGATGGGGCTTAGAGGACCTTGTTCCAAGGTGCTACAAAGCCACTGCAAATGGAGCAGTCTACACTGAAGTGTAACTAGAGCTTCAAGGTATCTTTTCCAATACTTTTTGTCCCTGCATCTATTTTGTTTACAAGTAATAAAAATTGGGGGAAATGTTCTGAATAGGCCTTGTAGCGTAACAAGTACACAGAAAATATCACAAAATGGAAATGTCTACATGAGTTGGAATTGCTCAAAGCAGTATGATGCAGTGGCGCTTAGCACTCTTGTCTACACTTTCAATTTTACGCATGTCATATAGCCTACTCATTCTTTGAATTGTTGTTGGTTACATCACACTGGGACTGTGCCCCTCAAAAGTCCCACTCCACTGTTGGCCTTGTTGCACTTGTATCAACAAAGATATTTACAAAGGTGGGTGATGGACACTGCAATACATGTCATGGAAATGGTCATTACTTACTAGCAAAAAAAAACTGCATTTCAGAGAAGCCCTCACACACATTGTGGACATTTAGGTACATTTACATAAAGTGGCATTATTATTATTGGCATGACTGGCAAACATGAAGCCTCAAATGTTCATCTGTATGTATAAGGTACTTGCTTACATGTCACCTTATCTGAATGGCACCCACCACCTAGACCCAAATGTGATAACAGGAGGAAATGGTGTTTCAAAGATAGGGAGTTGTCACATCATGCATTTGACACACAGTACTTTGGAAATTTTCATGCATGACAAGGCGAGTTTGTCTTTGCAAGAGACTTTTCACCATTTGGGTTGAGGTCATGGGTCACCACTGCCTTTCAAGTTCTTAGGTGCATTTTAGCTGCATGGGCACATTACAATTGAAGGTCACTAATGAGGGATTTTATTTCAGCGATTAGAGGTCTACCACTTGGAAAAATCCAGATTCGATCCCTGGTGGTGACCATCCTGACAGTTTGTTTTTACTCTAGTTCCTCCCAAAATAATTCAAAGTTGGCACAGCCTCCTCCTTACTTCACAATCCTTCTCTAATACTGGAGAGTCAGAGTGGTGCTGCTGTAACGTATGCGCCCATGGATGTAAGGGTCCCGGGTTCGATCCCAAGCGCGGCATTTCCCCCCTTCATCTCGTGCAGAGTTCGGGGTCATCTCTGGCTTTGTCTCAGGTTGGATTTCCACTAGACCAGCGGTTCCCAAACTGTGCTCCGCAGAGGATCTCCAAGTGCTCCGCGAAAAGATTGGGAAATAAAATATGTAAAATAAATGTGACAAGATCTCAAAATTTGTCCGGCCATGAACTGTGAATTTGATATAAAAATTATTTAGCTCCTGCAGCATATGGTTTCAATGCAATAAAATCGTCTCGAATTCGAAATATAATTCGTGGTTTTGCTCTACGATGAAATATCGACAAACAGCTTGAAAAATACAGTGAGGTAAAAACAGCCAAAATTGCACTACGTGCCTTTGGCATATCGATGATGTTAGTCAGTGGCGTAGGCAGGGGGGTGGGGCTACCCCCCACGAAATGTTTGAAATAGCATTAAAAATTACTAATTCATGGTGTTTTGGAAAAAGTGCTACCAATTACATCAAATACACACCCATTCAAATCTCCCACATTCACCTAAGCTCGTGTGACCTTGAATCGCCCTAAAAATTTCACCTGTGGAGGCCATGCTCCCCGCCCTTTACGGCTTGTTCGCCTGCTTATATGACCCCCCCCCCCCCTCCCCGAAAATTCTTCTGTCTACACGCCTGTGTTAGTGCTCCGTCATGAATAATTTCTCTCCTGAAAAGTGCTCCGCGAGTCAGAAAGTTTGGGAACCGCTGCACTAGACTAACCACCCGGGGGAATTCACAAAATGACGCAGCAACGACATTGCATTACACATCCCCTCCCTGTCACCCCACCCGAGGACCCGGGCGACTAGCGCACGTAGGTTCCATTGTAAACATGTGCGACGATAATAATGAAGGTCTGTGCGATATACCCCATGAGGCTGAAAGCACTACACGGATTATTATTATTATTATTATTACTACTACTACTATCCTTCTCTCATGAATGTGTCGCATGTTGTATGAACTGGGGATATGCCTTCACATCCTGCTGTCCCATAGTGAGCATATTGTTGAATTGTGATCAAGGTCTGCAATGTTAGGTCTCATACGAGTCATAATACTCTTAGCATTTACACTACGCAAGTCAGAAAAAGCAACACACACAATATTAGGTCATATGATTACTGCAGGTGCTATCCAGTTTCTCTACAGAACATTCACACTTCACCAACATTAACAGCTTAATCTCAGACCACTGGTATCTTACAACCTGCATAGTACAATTTCTCTGGTTCCCAAATATTTCTGTCCTGGTTTTCATCAGTTACAACATATATGCATTGATAAACCTCCATTGGGACCAAACAAAAATTGGGTCATGAAGAAGTTACCGTTGAACCAAGGGTCTGTTATGGATAAGCCCCATCACATGAGTGGCATGGCTTTTACTTGCATGGAGTTAGTTACGGTGTGCAAATTTGAAACCTAAACTTATTCGTAAGTGCAGGATATAATGCACCACACAGCATAACACACTGCTATGTTTTTTCAAAGTCCCGTGGCAATTACAACACTTCCACACATGGCAGCCATGAAATCAATGCAAGTCATACTACTGACCTTCAACCAATGCTATTATTAACACTGCATGAGAGTTATTGTAGTTACACCCATTTTTCACTACTTGTTAAGCACCTTTCCACTTACTGAATCAGAGTTGTGTCCTACCCGGACCTTCGTCTCCACCGTCAATGCTCCCAGATCCTCCGCATTCATCGTTGGTGATTTCTTGGATGAAAACCGCTGGTAGCTACGGTCACGCCCCAACTTGCGTGGCTTATGCCCAGACAGCGTAGCAGCATCGGCCGACATCTGACGCACAAGGGATGCCATATTCCATCCTTCTCACCGACTGTCCGATCCTAGCACTACAGTAGCACATTTTCAGTACACAACACAGCAGCATTACCTATCAAGGTGCCTCATAAGAATGGCACAATTATGCAACTATTACATCATAATTGCAGCTTAGTTAATGTTTCTACAAGCCATGCAGAATGCAGAGGGAGCTACTGCTGTATCGGATTGCCTGTGCATGGTTTAGAAAGCCGACAAATACAGACGGAAGAAATGGGTTGCCTACAGCTTAACTGCGCTTCTCCACTGCAGCACCGTCAATCGGGAAGGCGACCTTGGAAACCATTCTGGCTGCTGAACGCACCTTTGACGACATCTCTTCTCAATGTTTTTTTTTTCAATAAATAAATAAAACTTATTATAAATTCAGATTCTGCAAAGAGTTACAAAATGAGCATTGTTAATGTAAAATATTACATCGTCATTTATACATTCAAAACAGTTCCGGTGCGGTCAATCGAAGTATGCTTTGGGGCATATGATCATTTACCAAGTCATTTACACATTTTAATATCTAAATAATATGTCTATAGAAATTACTATAATTTTTCAAATACGTAATTTTTATTTTGAATTACTAAATTTGAAATTAATATTATTCGCGGGTTGGAATTACGTTCATATCAGAGCGTATCAGAGTTGTTGATAAGTGCTAAGAACATATTTCTGACAACAAAATGCCATTAAAAGACAACCTAAAAAATATTTGTTCAGTGTAATATTTTTATATAATAATAGTAATGCGTTTACAAAGTAGTCAGGTTAAATAGTGTATATTTCAAATCACACCTTTACCTGGCACCTATGTGATAATTGGAACCAATTCGAACGTTGACGCGGCGGTGACAGCATAGTGGTTTTCTCTTTCAGTGCCGTGGAGGATGCCCTGTTCGAGTGAGTTGTTGGCTGGTTGTTGGTGACCTCGTCCTCGCCCCTCGCGACCGTGGTGCATCGTCAGGAAAGGCTGGTTTCATTCGACGACCTCCCCAATGCCGTTTGCTGGCGAGGCAGAGTTTGTTCCGACAACGCAAAGACATGGACGGAACTCAAGGAAGGAAGGAAGGAAGGAAGGAAGAACTCACGAGATGGCGGGCAAGCTCTACCACCTGCTCCCACCTACTGGGCGGATCCAGACCAGTTGGTGAATGGTGACCAGCCTCTCCCAGCCTCGGCCCTGCCTGCTGGCCCCCCTGGCAGCCCCGGGTCCCATTCTCACGGAAGGACTGGATATAGGACGACCTACAGGTCAATCCAGATATCCCCCACCCGTGACGAGGCTGAGGACACAGGGTAATTATCTAGTTTATGTGGCCGGAGACAGTATAAAATCCTTTGTCTCTCTGGGCCTACCTGCCGCCCCAGAGATTACTGGGCTCCCATAGTCCCATGTGCATGCAATAATTGTGTGGAATGGTATTGTGTCCTATCAGGTTCCCATGCGCGTCTCGTACTAGGGAAAATGCTGCAGTGTCATAAAATGGTGCCAGTATGTTTTGAGGATGAAAAAAGTGGATGAATGACAAGTTTTTTTTCAGTATGCTTTCAAGTCCTTGCAAGAGTCAGCCTCTTTCAATGTTTGCTGATGATGAGATAATGGTATCAGCTCAATCAGTTAAAGCCAGATTTTCATGGTATTGTTATAATTCAAGCAGGAATTATCTTATGAGGACAGGAACATTCCTCCACCTAACCACCAGCAACTAGCCAAGGGATTGTCATTAACGTTCAGCATTAATAAATTGTTCATATAGGCTACCTTGCAATCGATATGTTTGCAGTAGCCGTTTTTACAGGGTCAATTTTAAATCATTATTCTGCAGTTCCACTTGAAATGGCACTAATTCTGATGAGCTTGCGAAAGTAGAGGGGATGTAGTCCGGGCCCTAAGCGCCTTAACCTTGCACTTCGTGAGAAAAAGGTACCACTTGGCATATGTGTTCCTTAGGCCTATATGAGCAATTCCAGAGTTGCAGGCAACTGATCGGCCCCTTAGGTCACGAGTTATGCGGTGTTGCCAACATGGCCTGGGATGACCAGAGCGTTTTTAACATTGCATTTTGTGATAAGAAGGTACCGCTTGGCACATATGTTCCCTAGGTCTGTAGGAGTCGTTTGAGAGATGGAGGCACTTGATCGGGTCCTTAGGTCAGGAGTTATGCGGTGTTGCCAACCTGGTCCTGGACCTTAGCGTTTTGTACCATTTTTAACTTTGCATTTTGGGATAAGAAGGTGCCACTTGGCACATATGTTCCTTAGGCCTATAGGAGAAATTTCAGAGTTGCAGGCAACTGATCGGCCCCTTAGGTCGCGAGTTATGCGGTGTTGCCAACCTGATCAGGGAACTAAGCGTTTTAACTCGGCACTTTGTGATAGGAAGGTGCCACTTGGCAGACATGTTCCCTAGGTCTGTAGGAGTCGTTTGAGAGATGGAGGCACTTGATCGGCTCCTTAGGTCAGGAGTTATGTGGTGTTGCCTACCTGGTCAGGCTCAAAACATGGAAACATCGTAAATGTCGGATAAAACCTCATTAAAATGGCATAGAATGATACAGATCCCCTCTGCCTAAGTATTACAAGGTAATGAGGTGACACCTATCCACAAAGCACCCTGAATATTGCGAAAATGTGTCACTTGAGTAATTTTATGGAAACTAGTGTATGTGGATGGCATTCAATGGTATTTTTCATCCTTTTTGGCGGGTATAAAGTATAAACCTAAAGGACCTCATGCATTAAGCATACCGTACTAAAAAGGATCCAAAAATTGATTTGTTCGTGCTTCGGATATGTTGTTGGGGGAGGCAAGTAGGCCCCGTGTGCGAAAGGAGCGGCCTCGATTGGCCGCGGTTAGGCTTGTAGGCCGGTCACGTGACCTAGCCGTTAAAAAATCACCACGCCCAAACGACTTTGATTTAAGAAATGATTTTTGGCATGGGGGTATCTAGCCTAGTACTATCTAACGCTACTATAGAATTCCATCTAGCTCGTCTCTGATTGGCCGAAATAGACAACGAGTGAAAAAGAAGTGTATAGTGCTCTCCCCCATCCTCCTGGCAGACGTGTGAGGCCATGGAGGACGCGGACGTGGCAACGTCGCTTTCAGAGGGCAGAGGACGGGGGAGGAGCCTAACAGGCCAGGACTCGTGAATCGCATAATATTCACCGAAGACCTTCGTCATGTTATTTTTAGATCCACGAACTCCAAGAATGCCTCAAAATAGTATAAAAGGTGGGTAGTAGTACATTTGTGTGAATTATAAGGGTGGTGTTTGGTTGTTACTAAATAAAATATAACTCGACGTTCTAGTGGTGCTTTTGATAAGGCAAAGTGTATTTTCTGCAATGGTCCTGCTACATGGAACAGTACCCTCTCCAGAATTTCAACTTCAAACGCCAGCAGTAAAATAATAAAATGATAATAATAAAATGCGGATGCAAGAAATTGTGCATGGTGGAGTGCAAGTGTAAAAAAGCTAATTTGCCGTGCACAGAACTTTGCCAGTGCGGTGGCTGTTGTCAATGGGATATGAGTTAATGTATGTTACACGTATAATGTATAAAGTACAGTTGTTTGTTTGTTTGTTTCCTTATTTACAACATTCGAGAAGTTGAAGTAGAGTTCTAAGAAATGTTCCAGTGTCTGTTTGTGCCATCAGAATGACTTTAAGCCATCTCTCAAACGACTCCTACAGACCTAGGGAACATAATATGTGCCAAGCGGTACCTTCTTATCACAAAATGCAACATTAAAAACGCTCAGGTCATCCCCGGGCATGTTGGCAACACCGCATAACTCGTGACCTAAGGGCCGATCAGTTGCCTGCAACTCTGAAATTGCTCCTATAGGCCTAAGGAACATATGTACCAAGTGGCACCTTCTTATCCCAAAATGCAAAGTTAAAAATGTTCAAAACGCTAAGGTCCAGGACCAGGCTGGCAACACCGCATAACTCCTGACCTAAGGAGCCGATCAAGTGCCTCCATCTCTCAAACGACTCCTATAGACCTAGGGAACATGTCTGCCAAGTGGCACCTTCCTATCACAAAGTGCCGAGTTAAAACGCTTAGTTCCCTGATCAGGTTGGCAACACCGCATAACTCGCGACCTAAGGGGCCGATCAGTTGCCTGCAACTCTGAAATTGCTCCTATAGGCCTAAGGAACATATGTGCCAAGTGGCACCTTCTTATCCCAAAATGCAAAGTTAAAAATGGCTCAAAACGCCAAGGTCCAGGACCAGGTTGGCAACACCGCATAACTTCTGACCTAAGGAGCCGATCAAGTGCCTCCATCTCTCAAATGACTCCTACAGACCTAGGGAACATATGTGCCAAGCGGTACCTTCTTATCACAAAATGCAACGTTAAAAAACGCTCAGGTCATCCCCGGCCATGTTGGCAACACCGCATAACTCGTGACCTAAGGGGCCGATCAGTTGCCTGCAACTCTGGAATGGCTCCTACAGGCCTAAGGAACATATGTGCCAAGTGGCACCTTTTTCTCACAAAGTGCAAGGTTAGGCCTGATTTTTGCGCTTAGGGCCGGACTAATGTGGGCTCCAGTTCATATTCCATTGGCTTGCTTGAGAGGGACAGTGGTGTCAAGTTATATCACCAGTGACTTGACACTGAGAGAAAAACTTTTTACAGGCCTTGGTTCAGCAGTTAAAAACCATTAAGTTTTGCACCAGTGCATAAGCATGGAAGCAGAGGAGTCTATGGGTGAATCAGTAGTGTGTTAGCAGGCAGTTCTGGAAAATTCAGTCAGGCTGCCATGCTGAATGTGTAGCTGTGTACACAGAATTATGTCAGCCTCCAAATAGTCAGGTGGTAATAAGTGTCCGTACTTAATGTAAACCAACGGTCCCGAGCTATTGTCCATGAGGTAGATTTTTATGTGTTTTTGTGTGAGGGTAGAGGGAAATTGGAGGGATGGAGGATGGTGGATCAAAGAAGCTGATAGTCAGCATCAGCCCCCGGACACTCATATACCCTTCTGCTGTTATCACCTGCCGACGCGTTTTGCCGAAGATGCTCACTTGAGAGCGCCATGAGACATTTCAGTCTCCGGTCAAGTGGCGACCCTACCGGACTAGGCTGAACTTGATAGGTACAAAACTAACAAAAGGGAAGCGTTACATTGGTGGACCCAACATGGGCGCCGACGGCCATTTTGGGCCCGCATGTATAGCGCTTCCCTTTTGTTAGTTTTGTACCTATAAAGTTCAGCCTAGTCCGGTAGGGTCGCCACTTGACCGGAGACTGAAATGTCTCATGGCGCTCTCAAGTGAGCAACTTCTGCAAAACACGTCGGCAGGGGGTGGGTGGGAGTGACCAGACCTTATATTCTATGGCCGTGGTCAGCAAATGTACATTGTGGATTAACATAACATTTCTTGCAAAAAATTATATCATAAGTTTGCAACTTTGTATGTATCATAATGAAGTTGGGAAAACTTGCAAAAGTGTGGTTTTCAGAGCCTGATTTCTCAGTTGTGGATCTAATTAGGCAATAAACTATATGTCACTTTTGCCTGAATATTATTGGGAACACACTCACAATAAAAACCATAGTGATTGTGGAGCATAGTGATTGTGAGTTCTCAAGCAGTTGGCCTGCAGAAAATTTATTTTATCAATAAAATCCCTTTATGAACAGTTTTGTGTGTGTGTGTTTATGTCTTCAATAAGGTGTGGGGACATTTCTCGGTCCCCACAGTGTTTCACACACACTGTGTACTATTAGAGTGGGGACATATGTAAATTAGTGGGGACATGTCCCCACTATTTTCAGTTGTAGGGTTTCACAAAAGTCAATTTTTCTCAGCCTAGGTTAGTTAGTGTAGGGTAGGGTAGGTTAGGTTAGGTTAGTTTAGGTTAGGTTAGTTTAGTTTAGTTTACACTCGCTTCGAAAAGTTGAATTTTCACGTCCCCATGCCTTAGTGAAGACAAGGCTGTGTGGGTGTGCATGTGGGTGTGTACAGGTCTTCAATTAGCTCAGGAGACGGAAGTTTGTGTGTTTTTTTGATTTTACTATGGCTGTGCGGGGACGTGAGTCCCCACAATTTAATTGTGGGGACATTTTCAGGTCCCCACAATTTTAACACACGCTGTGTACTATTACTGTGGGGACGTGAAAAAAATAGTGGGGACATGTCCCCACTATTTTCATGCGTGGGGTTTCACAAAAGTCCATTTTTCTATTCTTCCTCCCTGCCATCAGTTGCCCAGCTTAGAAAAATTGAGGGGTCTGACATCGAAAACGACCAAGTCCACTGTTGGGAAGTGTAACACAAATACGTACAGCAATTACGCATTTTAATGGCTCTCTGGATGTTGGGATAACACACATAAGCTCTCCAAAATGGGTACTAGAGGAATCTTCGATCCTGGATGGAGATCTCCACAATTCAGATGGAAAAATATGATTCTCATGTTCAAAAAAGAATCCAAGTCTAGCTGTCAATGTGGGCTGACAATGAAGGGGCGCCAGAATAATATTGCAAGTCTCCTTTCAGCTGCTTGGCTTGTGTCTTTTGAACAACCCTCTTCTTCATAGATAAGATCTTGACATTCTATTTACTGATTGGCGAATACATAATATGTAGAATTTCTTTTACAAGTCGCTTCAACAAATTCGTGAAAATAATCCATGCCGATCATCTGCCTTGTTCAGAGCAGCGTCACTTTCTTCATCCTGTAGGGTGTAGGCTACAAGTCGGGTAGGGGTAGGCCTATCTAGTGAAATAAGTTCTGAGCCCCTTATCCTGAAAGGATTTTTTGCTTGAAGTAAACTTTACTCAAAGGCAAACTTCTCGAGGAAGGAACTTTGGAAAGAATAAGAATATACTGTTCATGATGACTCTTTTAGCGGTGGGTACCTTGAAATTCAGTCAGGAGGCGACTGACCCCAGGACCCAACAAACGAATCCCTGGGAACCTGAAAGAGACCACAAGGTATGCGGTAAGGACACCAGAAAGCACGTCTACTACTCATTTACGGGTGCATATCCCCATCTATCTCGTTGATCTAAGGGCTTCAGTTGCAATCAAATATGGCGCTGCTCTCTCTGGTCTCAGAATGCACGATTCGAGATTTTTAGTGTCGGTTTCAGTGACAGCATCATATACTCGCATAGTATAACTTATCTAAACGATACCTCACATGCCACCCTTTAGGCGAAAATACCATTAGACATAGCCCAGTATGGTAATTTCAAAACAGCGGTCATAGGTCACAAACTAAACTAGTGACCTTATGACCTCCCCTGCAGCAAGCAATATGGGGACAACATTGGGGCAACATTGGGTAAGCCGGCGCAACATAGCCCAATATTGCCGATGATCAGCCATGATGTGTATGGGGACATAGGCACTGCGTAATATCTGGCCAAGATTGCGCCAATATTGAACGCCAGTGTGGGCTAATATGTGAAATATTGGCCGAACATGGCAAGCCATGTTCGCCCAATATTTGCTACCTACGTAGCAAGCCATGTTGGGCCCACATGGGCGAAATATTGGCCCATCAGCGCCACCACGCCAACATTTCCATGAGTAAGCCGCCCTTGCGGACATATCGGCTCCACATTGCCAAGAAATTTAGCCATCTATTTGCCCATATTGCGGATACATCGGCTCCACGTTGGCAAAATGGGCCAGTTGCAGGCAATATTTCGTCCTGTGGGTGACGTCACCCGCCACACGGCCCGGCCGCTTCTGCCCATCCTGCCTTTCCCACCCTATCGTCCCTCCCCATTCCGGCAATGGGGGAGCCGTCCCGACAGGAAACACTTATTATAGGACTTATTGTCTCTCACGTGCACGGAGCAGGATGTGAGCAGGTAGGCTGCAACCCTAATTCAGTTTAATTATTGAACCAATTGTGTTCTTTGAACTTCCTTGCATTACGAGGATTCCTAGTATCACAGATGAAAGGTTTTGTCGGCCAACTGTAGTGCTTTAAATTCACAAACTTTTATGCAGTATTGGGCCTGTATATTCTGTAGATTGGTGGTGCAGAGTTATTAGTCACGTACACATGCTTGTTTTGGTGTATATCTTTAGTGTGGCGCAGATATTTCAGGTCGCCATCTTTGATGCAGGCGTTGTTATAGCACCTCTATGATGTACGAATGTGCCGCCATCTTTGATTTAGTCTTATTTGAATTTTCAGTTGCTACCGTACCTTACAATTTCTATCTGTAATGCATGATGCCCTGCTACTTAATTGTTGTTGTAGTGCGCCTTTATTAATTTCTACATGCGTACTAGACATGTGTACTCTACATGTGTGCTTTGCATGTGTGCTTACCTTTGCCTCTATTGTAAATTTACCATGATTCTGTTCCAAAGTTGCAATATGTGTGTATGAATTATGATGCAATGTGGCAGTGTTTAAGCAAAGCTTTTGCACTTTGTGTATTGACTTTACACTAATTCATGATATTGCCGTAAAAATTGCTGTAATAATTTTTCTCATAATACCTACCATAATAATCTTCATAATTTTTCTACAATTTGTTCCCATAATTTTTGTCATCACTTATAGTGAATTTTGCAATACTTTTTGCCATAATTTTTATAAAATTTTGCCATAAAATACTTCTTCCAAGAATTTTCATAATTTTTTCCATAATTTTTTACCATATTATGTCATAATTTTTGCTAATTTTTGTTAATTTTTGCTACAATTTTTCTATGCAATTGACCATATGCTGTTGCAATGTGTTGGCTTTCTTTGTAATAATTTTTGGCATACTTGGAATATTTTAAGCTCCATTGTTGCAGTGTGTGCAAGAATTATGATGCATTGTTGCAGTGTTTAAGCAAGACTCTTGCACTTTATGTGCTGAGTTTCCATTAACTCATAATGTTGTGAAAATTGCCATGATAATTTTGCCCAAAATACCTGCCATTAAAAAAAATTCGCAATTTTTCTCATACTTTTTGTCATAACTTGTAATGAGTTTTGCAATGTTTTTGTCATAATTTTTAATAATTTTTGCCATAATAATTTTTCATATAAATTTTCCATAATTTTTCCATAATTTTTACCATATTATGTCATAATTTTTGCTAAAGTTTGTCGTTTTTTCTACATCTTTTTTCTACATCTTTTTACATCTTTTCTGTGCAATAGACCATAATTTGTTGCAATTTGTTGGCATTATTAAAAATTTTTTTGCATACTTTGCAATTTCCTTTGCCAGAATTTGTCTCTAATTTTGCCATGATCTTCACAATTACAGTTTTTGTTAAAAACTTTGCCACGCATTTTACAATGACAGTTTCTATTATAAGTTTTGCCTTGATTCTCACATAAGAATTTTTGTAGAATTTTGCCATAGACTATCGTAGTTTTTTGCCATAATTTCTGCCATTGCACAATTCTTGCTATAATACTTAATAATTTTTTACATTATGTTGCAAAGTAATTTTGCCATAACTGATCATAATTTTTGCCATAATTTTTGCCATAATGTTTGCCATAATTTGTGACTTAATTTTTGCCATCAGTTTTGCCATAATGTTTGCCATAATTCTTACCTTAATTTTTGCCATAAGTTTTGCCATAATGTTTGCCACTGCACAAATTTTGCTGCATTTTTTCGCAATTGTTTTACATTGCTTTCTGATATGTGTTATAGTTCTTATAATCTTGGTGCATATTCTTACAATGTTCTTGCAATCTTTGTTAGTTTTTTCTTCCCTACTTTATGTGAAATTTGTCAGTGGGAATGCGTTTCCTTTACTTTTCATTTTGCATTCTAATCGTAATGTATGCTGGTTATTATTAGTTTTTTCCTTTTTGTTGTTGTTACAGTACCCTCGGTTGTCACCTTAGCAGTATAGTAAGTCGCCTCTGATGAGCTTTATGAAGCGAAACAGACTGTCAGGCGCTTACTGCTATGAGGGTGCTCCACATTGAGTAATACACATGAGAGTCTGAAAAAAGATGATTAGTTAATTGTCATTTATTTGCCGTACCCTGGTATTTTCCTAATAACCTGCCGCCTCCACCTTTATGCTCGTGATGGTACACGGCTCCTTTTTTGATACAGTATCAAACATGATCATGCACCTCATGCCAATTATTCTCGTTGCATCTATTCATAGTAAGTGATCCTTAGTAAACAGTATAGCCTACAGTATGTAATTTTTGTGTGGAATGGAATGTGCTTTATTCAAACAAGCAATAAATGAAACCATGACAGCAGCAATCACAGCCTTGTACCCCTGAATCCTATATACTCGAAACTATTACACCTACAATGCTAGTGACCTTCATAACCTTGACGATTTTGCTGTCAACATTTCCAATGATGCCACTGTACCAAGACTGTACCATCATTTTTGTTTATCTGTATCTAGGAATCTTGTAAGGTATTGGATGATCTTTAATATCATATAGCATCCTCTCTTGAATTTACCAAATCAGATTCTACCTTTTCTAAGAATCTATTGTGTTGGAATTGTGACAGTTTGACCCTCAGCACGTAACTGTTGGTGGGTGGGACCCAGCCTTCCCCTCCCAGCGCTATGAATAGTGCTGTGTGGCTAACAATTAGCAATTTATATTGCAATTAAAGTGTTGCATATATTATTATTTATGAAATATTTATGACATTCTTGTTGATGTCACCAAACGCCTGTTTGTTCCCCCAAATAAATCTTGTAACACCTTTTTGTATGAATATATTCATACAAAAAGGAGTTACAAGATTTATAAGGGGTATGTTTTACAGCTTTATTTTTGCCCTGTATCATTGTGATACCCCCCGCCCCCCCCCCCCCCCCCNCCCCCCCCCCCAACCCATACTGTATTGGCTGATCGGGGTAACTATTAATTCCGGTGTATGAAGAGTTATTGTGGATTCTAATAAATAGCTGGTTGTGGAAAATAATTTGTTGTCATATTCCATTCAGTGTATCTACCTAGCAAAACAGTACCATATGGGGAATATCGAGATAGGTTGTGCCCAAATTGCATCAATTTTGGTGCCCAATAATCCCGCAGCATTGCCTGCCAATATTGGACATATATCGTGGCAATTGCAGCGGCCAACGTTGCACCAATGAGGGTGGGCAATGATGTCCCAATATGGGTTTTCCAACATTGGCTCCATGTTGGGGTTGCCCATATTGGGCCATGTCCGTCTGCCAATATTGGGATATATCGAGAAAAGTTGCAGCGGCCAACGTTGCACCAATGATGGTGGGCAATGCTGGCCCATTAATGGTTTCCATGTTGTAGCCAATATTGCCCCAATATAGATTGCTGATGGCGGGCTCCTGCATGTTACCTATCGTCTTAGCGGGCATCTTAGCGACCTCGAATTATGCGGAAATGACACCAAAATTGCCATGGAGAGGCAATTTGGAATTTTCAAAAAAAAATATGACCATTTTTTTTCAAAATGGACACTATTTTGACCCCACAAGGTCAAGGGTCAGGGTGCTGCAGGTCAAATTGATCGTCTTAGTCTATGGAACGTATATGTGCAAACTGGCTTGCTTTCTGCAAGAATTTGCAGCATTTTACCGTTTTTCCAAGTGTACCGCTTATATACCAGCACGATGGCACCGCGCTATCAAATATTTTGAGTTTTTTAACAGATGATTACACAAATATGCCAGGGATATCGTTGTAAAGATGAGAATGCGCGGATAACAAAGCTCCGTGTGAAACAAAACCTTCGGTTTAAATTATTCCGAATAAAAAAATCTAAAGTTACTGGACTACAACTGTAACCAATGAGAATATGCATAAACGTAGGGGTAAGCTCCAGTGGCTGCTCCGAGCACACACAATGGGACACACATTGATGGATCTATTAACACAACAAATCAATAAAAAATGTTGATTTAAAATATTCAGTTATTTTGGTAGAATATTAGAAGATTGTAAAACTTTCCACTTATTGCAAGCAATCTATAATATTAAAATCATACGTTGTTTGACAGAGCCCTCTGATTGGTCCGCAGCATATTGTTGTTACCGCCGCTTCCTATAGCCTCTGATCCACGCATGCGCCATGGGGTGTAAACTACGTCTCTACCTGGCTGGAAGTTGTCCCAGTCTTCGTGGCAATATTTGCTTGTGAAATTGCGGCGCATACCTTGCATCGCATTTTTTTTTTTTTTAAAGAGACCGAAAAATGCAGCAAGGTCACATTTTTGCAAGTGTACGATGATAATGAATTTTGTGGTTTTGAATTTACCATCATCAAGTAGTAGTGGTAGTAAAATACAGTAGTATAGATGGGTCGGTGAACGAACGCAATCGGGTGCCCAATTTTATTACAGGAATTACATTACGAACTGTATTCCGACCTGTCATAAAATTGGCCATCTGCTTGCGTTCGTTTGCCGACCCATCTATAATAATCACATGCACATATCATCATTCCCTCGTTATTTTCTGGCACTCATCTTCTGGGTTATGCTGTGATGGATGATGATGATGATGATAATAATA
>JYFJ02001733.1:0-65465 GCA_000934665.2 Catajapyx aquilonaris
TAGATGGCGTTTCCGGACACGGGTTCCTATGTCAAAAATGCTTGTCTTGGTCCCCTCTATTACCCATGAAAGTCTTTGCAGAGTTACAATAAACACCTGTATAGCGGATCACTCCTCGCTCGAGATTAACCTACAAGTTAGTCGTGTTCTTCCATCAATAAATGCACAGGCTTACTATTGTCCAAGCATCTCGTCTTTTCATAATATAAAATGGCCTCTTAAATATAATAATATTACAGTTTGTATCACAGCCCGACAATATCACTTCTTTCTTCAATGATTTTTGTAGTTGATTACGGCGCATGCCTTACAATAACAACAACAACAACAACAACAACAACAACAACAATAATAATAATAATAATAATAATAATCCATGGATAGTGCTTTCACCCCCAAATGGGGGTATATCACACAGACCTTTATTTTTGAACTATTATACAATATTGGAACCTATTATAGTTGAAGCGCCCGGGCCCACGGGCAGGATGACAGGAGGGGATGTGCAAGGTGCAGTGCATCTGACGCTGTGGCCATTTTTAGTGAACTCCCCCGGGTGGTTTAGTCTGTTGGAAATACCACCCGAGACGAAGCCAGAGGTGACCCTGAACTCTGCACGAGATGAAGGGGGTGTCCCCGGGTTGGGATCGAACCCGGGACCTTAACATCCGTGNCCCCCCCCCCCCATCATGCCTTACAATGGGCTCATTCGGGACAAGCAATACCTGGTGACTGGAAGACATGACGCAGAAAGAAAGACATTCCTTGGCTGAAAGTTGCCCACGGGCATTTTCATGTATACTAATGTCAACTTCAATTAAACGAGGTTAATGGGAGGGTATACTATCGCCCACGATGATCCTACCGTACATACGAGTATACCACCATGTAGTGTAGAGTTGCACTTGAAACCTGATGTATGCAACTATCATAAAATGAAGTCCGTGCTATACAAGAACCCGTCGATATTTTGATATAGTGATTAATATTATTTGCTTCTTTTTTTCCACGTCGCGCGGGGCTAATGTTGCAACTATTGGTCAAATGTGTCTTGTGAAAGAGTGACACATTATTATTACAACCCCTATATCGTATGGTGAGTATCCGAGGGATTACTCGGCAACAATGTTGGTGGCATGAACGTATGTATAGGGTGTAGTATAGTAAACCCGAGCATACTAGTGTAGTAGTATAGTAGCATAGAATCATAGTATAGCAAAGGGAGGCCAAAACATTGTGACAGGGGTAGGAATAATAATTACTATAGTCCATCAACTTTCCTCCATCATCCCTCCTTTTCGCGGTTAGTGTCTCGGGCAGAGAAACACCAAATAGGAAAACTCTTTGCAACATTGCGGTGATAATAACTCTCACTTTAATAGAAACATAATTACGGTAATTATAAGCTACTGTACGCAATGCTACTATAGTACCTTTACAAAAAAATGATTTTGCAATACGGATAATAATCTTCACTGCCTATGAGTGCGTGTTTCTAATGCCAATGACGAACTCTCTCACTTCTTTCAGTTTCAGACCAGAGTGATAAGCTGAGCCGTCAACTCTTTACTCATGACTCGACCTAAACTGGTTTTTTTTCTTTTTAAAGCAAAGACCTGTTATGTAGAGATGACGCAACCGCAGTGATTAAATAAGTATGCTCGGGTCAGTTGTTGAAAGCGAATGTTTCAAATGGCCACTACACTTCTGTGAAAGGTTTACATTATTATTATTATTATTATTATTATTATTATTATTATTATTAAATCGTGGTTCTCTTTAGCTGATTGCTAACATGAGAGCTATTCTTTTTGGTTTTGACATATTGAGCGAGCAGCAGGAAATGAAATTAATGCATGTGGGGTCAGCCCAATCTGTCTTGGCAAGGACGACATTTACCTTCAAAATATAGGTGCATCGACTGTATCGCCACAGTGTGCCGGTGAATACACTACGCACTGGTAGAGAGAGAGAGACAACAGCTCATATATAGCCTGACCGGCAACATTCAGGCGTGGCGATGATGCAAAATAAGTGTGGCTTCACCACATAATTGCTGTCATAGGCTGTAAGATTACTGTTTGTTTAATTAACTCAGGCTGCAGTCGAGTGCAGCTGGAGAATCATGCGTGTGTTTTGCAAGAAGAAAATGTGGATGGGATGTTTACATTGCATTGTTTCGCTGTTTGAACCGCAAATTGCTTCGGTGTCACAAATAAAGACGCCTGGTGCAATGTTGACTACGGTGACAAGCCAATAGAGAACTGAAGGTGTTTGAATGCCTCCATCGCCACAGATATCCAAGCCAAATGTCTGCGAATCCATAGTCGTTGCAGAGTGGTAATTTATTTTACACAATATTTTATTGCAGGACCTCATGCTACATGAAGGACTCATGTGTCAAGAAATCATAAGACCACGTGTGTGTGTGTGTGTGTGAACCCATAGATCCGTCTAGAAGTCTGCTAAGGGGATCTGGACTGTATAAATATGGAATCTCCTGTTAAAATCTAAAAATCTAATAAGGCCTAGTTGTTGTTCCAATGGTCCATTCTCATTCTTTGACATTCGAAAATTCATTGCCATTTGAGTTCGGCTTACAGATTAGAATCTTGGATGATTCTATTCGAACCAATATAGCATAATAATAGCATCTGCTGCTCTTGACACTCACTGTCAGCATAAAAATAACTGGAAAAGTGACCATTTAAAAGGAACAGCTTCGTAACCGAAATTGTTCACTAAAACGGACAATGCTATTTGTTCAGTCCGTTTATATCCCCTGACAAAATTGGTCTGATAAAACAACAACAACAACAACAACACCATCACGACATTTCCCTATAAGGGGTAAGTCAGCAGCGATGACGGGAGCCACAAGCTAACCCAAAATCTCTAATATAATAAGTAATAATGAATAACCGATGAGTGGGAAGAGGAGGGGGGCAAGATAACTTGCGTAACTATTATACCTTGGCGCTATAATTTATAACATCCTAACATTGTACTTGTTTTTACTCGTCCTAATCGTCAAATTTTACTCAGTCAATATGCCTCGGCCATCTTACCCATATGACGATGCCATTGCTAAAGCTATTTCAGAGCTGAAAGAGAGAGGAAGGTCACAGCTTATTAATACGTATTAAAGAACACGTGGCCAGAGAATAAAAAACCTAATCAGAAGGCCGATGACGCCGCTCGCCCACTCTCTACCAATGTGGAAAGGGATTAGTTAGAGCCCTGATGCTAGGAGTCCCAAAATTTATTATACAAAAGGACTCTTGGTGGACGATAACAGCCAGACCCGATACCAGACAAGAGGCTTCCAAGGAAGTCACCGCAGGAGATCATGGAATTAGTCAAACAGGCCCTGCGGACAAAAAAAAAGAAGCAATCATTAAGGAACAGGTTGAGATGATACCGTGCGAAGACCTGATAAATAAGCACTTTATGAGGAAACACGTACGTAACGGCAGTATGTCCGTGACAAGAACCGAGCCGGCCCTGTCGCAGGAAGCATGCAGGAAGACATGGCGAGAGGCCCTAACGACAACGCGGGCGTACGTGAGAGAATATGGCAAAATACTGTAAAATTACATATATTTTTACAGTGTGTACTGTACCTGGCACAATAGAGAGCCATGTAACAACTTCTGAACGGAAAAACGAGTTATCTTCACGGGATTGAGACTCTTCACAGCGGAATGCTGTTGAATTCCGTTTACATTCTGCCGACCGCGACGTTACGATGTAAATCGCAATATAAATTTTTCAACCTGAGATAAAACTAGCTACGTAAATTCACCAAATCACGCAGACAGCGTTGACTTATTGCCCAAGGCGAGGCTAACTTCGAGGCAACAAGTAGATTAATGACAAGCGGGTAACCACTCGACTGAAAAGTGTACGCTAGAGTATACCAAATTCAAAGAGTACCTTAGGAGTACCTGGGAGTACCACTCGCAGGTGTACACCGGAGTACCGAAGTGATGGTTACCCCCTTGATTCATGATGTGCACTGTCGGGCCAGTCAGACCGAAATATGATGTGTCCCGAAGTGCCCCAATCTCAACAAGGATGGATTCTATTCTGCAAGTTCCAATCAGTCCAAGAACTGCGGATATCACTCCAGCACAATCAATCGCGCAGCAGCGCCAACCAAAACATTACCTTTGGTGAATATCACATTCGTTCACACAGAATGATGAAGATTACAAAGTCAGTGGGCCATCATCATCATCATCATCATCATCATCATCATCATCATCATCATCATCATCATCATCATCATCATCATTATTGTTATTATTATTATTATTTCCTCGGCCAAGATTTGTTTCAGGTAGTCACGACAAAAATGTGGCGGGTTGTACAGTACTGCAAAAACTATACTCATTAAATACAAGGACGTATCAATGTATACCGGTGCTTCTTGCCACATTTTCATGTCACAGTTTGGGAAGTACAGACTATCAGGATACATGCCGCATTGTTCAACTCATGTGAAACAAATGACCTGCTTTTCATCAAACATGATAACACGTTGATAACTATACAGTATGTTTGATGAACCTTATAAGGCGCGCGCAAATGTGTTCCTGCCGGCAATGGAGGTAGTAATGAGAACATTAATGTATGGATCATGCATGGATCCCACACATTTCGTCAATGTAATATAACTCACACGAACAGTGGCCTTTCATTGTCATTCTATTGTTTGTACTGAATATAGACCTCTCATTTAATACTGAAATAGATATGAACTGAACATTAAAATATATCACGCCTCAAAAATTCTTATTGGAATCGATTGGAGGCCACTTATTGAAAAAAGTGACAAAAATATACGCAGTCACCGACTAATGATTGATGATATAATCACTACATCCAGCAAATGACGTCATAACGTATGTCGCCCTGACAATGATCGTGCACATGGGTGTAGCCATGGTGGCCCTTTGGGAATAGGCTTTGCAATGGGCAACACAACACATTCGGTTGCCCCGAAAGGGACAGGATGACACGAGCACAGGCTAGATCGCTTTTTGCAAACATGCGGGACTATATACGTACAGAATATGTCTCACATCAAGTACAGGAAGCAAACGTTACCCGGAGCTACATTCGGAAGTGGTTTTTTCATAGGCAGCAGGCGACTGAATAAGCAATGGCTGAATCACACAGATACCGGTGAGTGCACCGTCCATAAATGATCATAGTTTATGTGTGTGCGCGCGCCATTTTCTCTGGCAATACTACAGTGTACTACACAAAGCAATGGTGTCTTTGGACGAAAATCGTTGGACTCCGTCCATGTTGACGATAAAAATTGTACGGGAAGTCTGTCACACGTATTGCAACATAATCTATTTTTCCTGACGACAGTGATTCGAGAGAATTATGAATTGGTAAGATACCTTCTTTCTAATGCGTGATTTAGAGAAAGGAATAGCAACAAGTGAGGAAAACCCAAATACGGCTCGATTGAATAATGCAGAACCGGTATTAATAATAATAATAAATCTAATAGCAGATTATAATACTTGCACTAAGGCCAGTGTCTGAAATAGATCATTCTATTGGGAGGGCTAATTTTAAGCAATGCTGCATTGCTATAATCACAAATCGTAAGTTCACTATAATATTATCGAGATATACATGTAGCTCGGTCATTATTATTTATTACGATCATCATGTGGACGCTTTGGGGCCAGCTCACGACCTTTCTGAACTTTGACCTTGCCCGATCTATTTCCGCTTTGGACTCAGGTCAGGACGAAAATAATGAGCTTGACACATATCCCAGAATACTATACCACAAGCACTAAAAATAATCAGCAGTGCGACTGGGAGGGGGGTGTTTATGTATTGTTATTATAACAATAGGAAGGACCATCCTATTCCTTCCTATATAGCTTTCGCATCACAGTAATGTGATTGCTAAACCACGTCCGTGCTGTCTGCTTAGTTGAGACATTGCCATTTGCATGGTACCCATTTTGGGAAGATGATTACTACACTTATGCAGACGCCTACAAACTATAAATCCTTATGAAGTGGAGGGCCATCCACATCCCCTCTGGGAATTATAATCCGGCATTCAATTCAGTTTCCGTTCAGTAAGGCCGCCGACATAATTATTGTCTTTAGAATGTTAGCATATTGCCCACATTACCTTGGTGTTTGTATTGCTTATATCTTGTGTTATTCAGTATCGCTAAAAGGCAATAATTATTATTCCTATTTCGCCTAGCATTGAGTTAAGATAAAAGGGACCTACATATGCTGTATTTGCTCAGTAAGACAAAGTCAGCCGAGAAGTTGTCATGCGAAGAGTTGGCCATGAACCTATAATAATGGAGTATAATATCAGGAGAAGACATCTGTAACCCTGCCATTTATTTTTGGGGGGCTGCGTTAGTCTGGACAAGTAAGTCGAAGTATAACCACCGATCCTCCATAGTGCTACATGGACATACCTGGCAGCATACGCCCGCATCTGGACTTACACTATATATACATACTCAATCAGCGTTGAAGCTCAAAGGTTCGCCCGAGATCGTCGAGGACTTGACATCGACTGGATCTTAATATCCTTCTTGAAAGAGAGAAGGTTTCCGATCTGTCTCTAAGAGTTGGTACCCCAGCAGGACGATACACAGTGACGATTAAGAAAAAACCTGTCGTGCCCTTGTGATGATGTTGACTGCGGATTATGTTATAATAAATTATATTGAAGTACTTGCCTTTTTTTTGCATCTTCCCAACAGGAGTCGATGTATAGGATTGGACATGGAGGGTGTGCCGCCTGAACTTCCCGATTGTTATTGGTATGACGCCAAATGCCTCATTAATTTATATTAATTAATACACTTCTAGTGTGACTGACACACTAGACTTTTGTCGACTTGTAAACACGAAAACGACAGACCACAATATACTGAGACACATGTCATTAAACAACTTAGTTTTTCAATTAAAAGTGGCCACAAAATTTTCAATGAACCAGCGTTCTCATCAGCGGTAATTACCGAAGACAGCCTTTTATTACTAATTATAGTATCTGGGAAGGCTTGCGTGAGACACCTGGTCATATTTTAGGGAAATACTACCTTCTTACAGGATGTAGGCTACTGTACTCCATGTTACAAAAAAAGAGACATTTTCTGCTCTGACGGACACAAAGTTTTGTGCAAATACAGTGGAAGGACTGAGCCTGGATAGGAGCGCAATGAAGATCAGCTGCTGACAAATTCTCGCGAAATCCATGACTGAATGTTTCAGAGCTCTGCCTTTCGGCAGTGGAGGGAGTAATGTATGAAAGATATGGTCGGAGTACTCTATACCACCTCAGTCCAGGAAACATTTTTTTCTTGTCGATTTTCTACATAAGAAATTGAGCAGCCAGAGTAATCGTGCGCCCAACGCAATTTCAGACGGCAGAAAATTTATTGTACACCCAGGAGGTAGTGTAAGAGAGGACGCCCAGGACAGACCAGACAACCTGCAGATTCAGGCAGAGGCCTGAACGAATATCGACATATTGGCAATAATTCTACATCAAAGGAATATTCCGGATAATCATGGATTAGCATGGCTACACATGTTGGTGTAGTGTGGATATTGATATTACAGTGCTATGCAGATGTAAACTATAGTACACGCAGAAGTGGTGTAACAAGAGTCCACATCTCATGTATGATTTTCATTAGTTATTACAAATACAGTATTCCCGCCGTATCGGCGGGGTATAGCTTCCAAGCTCCCAAGAATACGTGAAAGCAAGGATAATGCTGAGTGATATGAAAGTAATATACAGTACTAATGCTCTCTCTGCATGCCTATTAGAAATCACAGAAATGGGAGAGAGAGAGAGAGAGAGAGAGAGAGAGAGAGAGAGAGAGAGAGAAAAGGCCCGTGTCTGTGTCTTCAGAAAGACATTTCCGGTTTGAGTGACCGAGCCCTAAAGCTGCTAAAGAAGGATACAGGAAGACAATCACAGAACTGAGATTCTATGCCCACCGTTCGCCACAGGTTTACGCAGACAGACCATGAGATCCCTCCTCCTGCCCTTACATAAGTGAGTGGATATAGAAATTAATATCTTAAGTTTTTTTCCCCTTGCCATGCTTAGAGCACGGTCGTCCGAAGAAGGCACTGTATTATTAACAGCCCGTCTGCTTTGTCGCCAGCTGCCATTACTCTACATTAATTTGTCAATGCAAGACGTATACGTGAAGGAAGCATTTAGGGGACACCTATAAGGTGAATGTTACAGGCAAAATTCAAAGTACGCTAGCTATCACCCACTCGGGTTCAGAAGACTCAGTGTTCCCATAGAACTTGCCACTACCAAGAGTGTTGGGGAGCATGAACTCCGACCATCCTGTCTCTCTTACAGCAGGGTGAAAAATATTATACCGCATTTGAAAGAGTGATGATATTCCTGGAGAATTGAAGTTACCTCGCCAAATACATATTTTGGTCACTCTTTTGATTGAGCCACGAGTTATCCATCAAGTTCAGTAGTTTATTCTCAAGAGAATAATACGACAATGTCCTGCTCATCGATTATTAATATGATTATCAAATTATTGGGTAAATATTGGGCAAAACATTGTTGAGAAACAGAAAGGATGATTGTGTAACATAGTCTTCGTCATCATCCATATATTCAACATTATTGTTGGTGTTGTTCATTGTTAAATCGATAATATAAGTTACTCTGACATTTGAAAATAGTAATATTTCCCTCGACAACTTTCAATAAATTAAACATTATATTATACGGTATTACTTGAATTCATCTGTAATTTACTGTACTAATGACAGAAAAGCAAGGGCTACTTTAATCGCTAATTAATAACAGAAACTGCTAAATCATTGCAGATTGGTTTTTATTTGCTTTGGATGGTCGATTCGATCCGCCTGACTTGATAATAATCACACGGCATTGAGACACTCTCAGATTTCATTCTTCTCCGTCGAACACAGGAAGTGGCAAAGCAGAGTGAGTTTGTATGACTACTTAGATCATGATTGTGTGATCAGATTCTCCTTCCTGGTATGTACGCAAATCGTATAATTATCATAATATTATTCCAGATCCGGGCAAACTACAGGCTTTCATTTCCTGCATGAGCATGACTGTGGGTATACCGTGAGATTTACGAATGTATAGGTCTGAGATCTCTAAAGGAACTACACTATACTATAACACTCCAGTTTATGTGGATATATTTGACCAACAATAGCGCCGGAAACTTTTCAAAATACTGTATAGTTTCAAAATCAGGTGGGGGAATATCAACCAGGAGTCGACAGATGTAAAAGGATCTCTGAGAAAGGCTCCCATTTCTGCCGAATAACTAACCGACAATATTATGCACATAAGAGTGTGCAGGAATCCTGTCCTCGAAAAGCATTCTTGCCCATTCTATGGTGCTCCGTATCCTTGTGGAGTATTAATGTCCTTCATTCACTGGGCTTCACGAAAGGTGCTCTCTTCCTCTCTGATCGAGACTTCCTGCAAATCAACTAGCAGCCTACGTAGAAACCCTGATCACAACCGGAAGTCCGCCAACCTTTCTCACCACCCTCGACGTGCACTCAGTGGCTTCAGAATTGATTCTGCATAACGTCACTGTTATTATTATTATTATTATTATTATTATTATTATTATTATTATTATTATTATTATTATTATTATTATGAACATGAGGAATGTTCCTGGGTATCCTTCCAATCCTAATGCTAACGGCAACGGATAGAATCTGATGCATACAATGTCTTACGTATATGCTGTGAATGTAAGACATTTTAATGATTTGAGTGGAGGCTAATTGAGACCCACTCACGATAACTATACTAAAGTGGGGCAATGATAGAGATGCATGCATAAAATGCGCAACGTGTCGTCAGCAATATGTATGCCGCCGATCGAATGTCTGTCTGGACGTGAAGAATCGTCGCATGTGCCATTACGCGGAAACTAAACAAAACATAATATTATAGCGACGTTATCTAAGTTAATTAATGAAGCAGGCTAGTATCACTCTTGATCCTTTTTATGACATACATACCCCCCCCCCCTTCCAACGTCCCAGAAGTGATTTATCAAGATTCAATGCAAATGCCAGGAGTCTAATAGGTGCAGATTTACATTCGAGTTATATTTTGATACAAGGCACCTCTCCCTAGTTCTCTCCGTTTTTGAATAACAATAAGTTGAGGCTTGAAATGCATATACTGCATGACGATTTGTTATGGTTAATTTCTTTGTCGGTAAAACAGGATATCGTAGTGATTCCGAGTTCGTCGGTTTATTAGTGTCCAACATACTGCGTGCATGCCGCTTCTATAGGGTTAACAGTTATATGCGATGCTTTGCGCAGTCCTAATGGGAGAAATAATTATGCCTGTTTTTCAAGACAACAAGATGTGACACCTTGGGCGATTTTCGCGACTAACCCTTTTGATTTCTGCCGGCTTGTTGACAGAAATGCGACTGCATTATCGAAGAGGTTAGAACTGAACCTTTCCTGGAGACATTCATGAGATGAACAGAGTGACACGTTTTAAATGCAACCAGCTCCACCACATTTTGCGCTTGATCCTGACTGAATGTTAGCACTGTTGATCATTGCACAATAATTGCATTTCACAAGAGCAATGCGCAGTATGATGGCCGATAGAGTGTTTCTCATAAGCTGGACGAACAACACTATAGACATTATCACACATTACGTTACGGCATTTTTTTCATACAAAAGCACGTTACACTTCCGTAGGACTAAAGCTGCTGTTGCGGCCGATTGCCACTGAACAACAGTAACACTCAAACAGCATCTGATGAGATGGTAAGGCTCCTGGGGAGTGTTCGTAGCAGGCCGTTGTTGAGTTAAATACCAATACTGCTGCAACACCTGATCATCGATGAAAAGTACTCTTAGAATATTCAGACAGTATATACAATAACACACGGGATAAGAAGGTGATATTAATAACAACTTCTGAAGCACGTTGTTACTCCAAAGTGTGCACGACAATCACATCGGAAATTACCGAAGGAGATCGAAGGCCGTTTATCATCACACAGCTCCATCCATATACGAGTCTCGGAACTCAAAATTGGAATGGACAGCAAGTATGTCATACTACACTCTTTTGTTACTGTGCATTCTGAAACAATTAAGATCAATATTGCCTGTGTTGCAAAGGCGAACGTATCCCCATAAGCACCATAGCAGATAAGTCACATCCAACTATTAATAATTTATTATATTCTTCATAAGCCATTGGCTTACGGTGAATGGATGTCATCTTGTCATTCCGGTGAACTTAGACAAACAAACAAACCAGACTTCTTCGCATATCCTCCGAAGCCTTTTCTGGTGGCTCATGTATATGCTACAGCTACACACAGTTCCTGCATGACTGCGTGCTACGCAATTTCCTCGTAGGTATATACACCGCTAACAGACGTACGAACCGACACGTGCCAATTACTCGTACATCACGTGTAGTCAAGGTCTATTATTATTATTATGACAGAAACCTGACCCATAGGTCCCTCCAGTATAAGGAGAGTAATGGGTAAAGGCTGGGCCACACCTCCCACAGCAAACATTATGACCCTTGGTTATTAGAGCTTACATGATGGCTGTTGGCTGCTGACCCAATGCGGTTGGATATTGCCCGTCAGTGACCCTGCCCCTTTCTCCAGCACATATCCTTCATGAGTTTCCTTCACGATGGTGATCCTACACACCTTGGACATCAGGCTAAGCATCGAAGAACACCAGCAATACATCTTGACACAAGCCTTTCTCTAAAACTTAATATTGTAGTACCATTTTCAAATCTCCCACTGCAGGTACTATAGGTCCTGCTGATGGTTTCATTCCAGATCAACGGTCACTGCAATAACTGATTCAGATAGGCTAATTACTCAGTGGCAATTATTGACAAGAAAGGCTTCTATTGTTGGCAAGGAATCCGTTGGAAATACTTATACACCGACCAGATGGACCAACTTCAACGTCTCCTGACGCACTAGTCGACAGTTAATTTTTAAACAGATAATTTGCATTGACATAATATATTTACATAGACAATTGACATATGCCTACTTTTGCTCAGTACGGTACACGGCGGCAGTGTCTATTAGATAGCGGCATTTGGCAAGTGTTTGTTCCCTTTGGGAACTACTCACTTAGGGGCACACTGACAACGGAGACAAGCCATCTATCGAGGCTGATTACGGTACTGCAGCACATGGTGATAATATATGCAGAGGGAGACACCGTATAAGCAGTGACACAGCGAGGGAAATGTTTGTTCATTTAGCTTCTCTGCCATTTGAATCACTATTGTCATTGTGCCGCTTTTCTGCACAGCTCATCACTATACCAGTTCGACACAGTGCAGTGACATAACCAAGAACAAGAAATTACATTCGTTTCAGTTAGGACTCTATTTACAGGTCATTCCTGAAATGTCGCATGCAACTGGAACAATAACCTAGTATTCAACACATATGCTATACATATTTTTTGTACAGCTCTCCTCAATTTACACCAAGTATGGCGCCTACACCCCATTTCCGGTATGATGAAAGTGATAAGAAAATGCGTACAGGAACATCCTTCATCAACATGGGACGACAGTAGATCGATATTCAAACAACTCATGTCAAATGGCGACGCGACTGGATGCGGTCTGGTGGTGCCAACAACTCAGCAATGAGATGGTATACTCCACCTGAGGCCCGTCCTCCCAACCATATAGTTATCCCTACCGTAGTTACTCAAAAGGGCACCGCATTTATTGCTGAAAGTGATTGTTGTCTTGACAACATAACTCCAGAAAGAGGGAACTCGATGGATCAGGAGAGGCGACATTTTCGCATCTCTCATACAGCGATTTGATTAACATCATAAGGAGCTTAGATTGATGACCTCCAGACGCTGAGGCGAAAGTCGTGACATCATCGATGCCCACATTACATGAACATACCCTAGTACTATGAAGGCATAATTATTATCTGCCGAAACCTTTGACGTTAGATGCCTTTAAATGGGATGATGACTGCAGGATGCTGCATATTGCCGAATAATTATTCATCTTTCAGAAGTTTAAACCATAATATGACCATGGTGCAACCTACTTGAACAGGACGCATTGAACGGATATTGTGAAGGTCACTTGTTGTCAAGGTTCATGAATGAAACAGGTGTTTCAGTGTGATTGTATTTTTTCAGCCTGAAGAACCGAAGTAAACTGTCATATTTATATCGTTCAGTGCAAGAGCTGTCAAATCACTAGCATTTATTTGTATGCAACAAGTAGAAACCGCAAATTTGTCTATATAACTAGAACCATAAACTTGTACACATGGTTTGGCTCATCTGCATGAGATAAATATTATTGAATAGACCAACCCCAACCACTTTTGTCGTACAGAACTACTGTATATATAAATATAACCAGAATATTCATTTATGTTGACCAGCTACATCCTTCTGTAAACACAGTTGTGCTTGCAAGTGTACCGAGTACTGGAACTACGTATATACTGGCAGACAGAATATTTCCACTGAAAACCGTTGAACGTGCCTGGTATCTTCAGGAGAAGACGTGCGATACTTTCACCTTCTGAAGAAACTCACTTTTACCCGGAGGTTGATTGAGTGATGGTTTATATTGGTGCAACAGCAGCACTGGCTATATAATCACCAGGAGGAGATTTTACCAACAACGTATAATATATGAGTCATAACCTTGTTCTTGTCAAATATGAAGGACAAACACGTGGATGTGCGAGGACCCATTGCTTATTGTGCCAATGGGGAAGACAAGTGGACAACAATATACCGGTATACCACCACATCATGAGTATAATTATTGCTTATTAGCTTAATACCCGTAAAATCAATGGAACATGCTTGAGCCAGCACTTCGACTTATCAGTTCCTATACTATAATACACTCCCATGCGCAGGCAGAAGCTCAAACGCCTGACAAGCTCCTTGACCTCCGACCCGACTGACCTCCGACCCGGAGATTCCAGGAACCGCGTCCCACCCTCGACCTCGTCCTCCGTTCGAATGATTCCAAACAATTATTATTTCCCTTGTACTTTGTTGACAGTTTCCGTGGCAACGACACATTCCGTGACGTCATCTCCACGGCAACCAAACAATACACAACAAACAGGGATGCCAACAGTGGTCGAGTGTCGGGCAGATCTTGTTGTTCGAAATTGCTGTTCCAAATCCCACCGTGCAAATCCTTCGCTTCATTGTTGACGAGGTCGCATCCATGGCAACCGACAACACAGTGCAATGCACAGGGACGCCAACAATGTGTAGGAGTCGTGCTGATTGTTGTTCGATTTCTATATTATGCCAATCGTAATATTGTCGTCGCGTTCTTTCGTTTGTCGCCATAAGGGCCTCTTTACACGTTCCACAAAGTTGAAGCAACTTGCGGATGACGTCATGAGGGGGCGGAGCTACCTGCCTGATGAGAGGGAGGCCACCGCCTTCCCCCACCGACTCTTGCAAGATGGCGCCCGCGCTCAGAACACCACTCCTTGCTGCTACTGCGATAGGAGCCACGTCGATTTTGGTCATGTACGACGAGGAGGAGAAGCGGGAGAGGGCAGCTCGGGCATGATTTTTTTTTTATTGCAAGCATTTTGAGGATGATCTCGTCAGAGAAGAGCAGAAAGACATAAGAAAAGGCGGTGGTGGGTGCGACGGTTCATATCGCGGGGAGATGAAATGGGCGCATTCGCTGTCTTGTACACAGAGCTACGAGTATACAGAGCTACAGTGCTCGAGCAGCTTGTCCACTGCCTCGTCCCGCCAGCTCGCACTCCTTCCCCCCTTGCGCCCCTGGGATTCTTCCACGGATTCGGGCACCAAATTCGGTTTCCTACTGGAGGTCATTCCATTCCTCCTCACTTTCCGCCATCTTGGCCGGTGGTGGGGAGGCTGGAGAGGCAGGCCAAGTTGAAAGAAAATAGAGCATGTTCTATTTTTCTTTCAACTTTGGCCACGCCCCCTGAGTGTCCCAACGCCCCGCCCTCTCCCACCTTTCAACTGTGGAGCCTGCACGTTTACACGGTCAACTTTGTTGCAGTGACGTCATGCAACAAAGTTGCTTCAACTTTGTGGAACGTGTAAAGAGGCCCTAAAATCTACATAAAATCACTAATTATTATTTCCATGATCTGGGTTGGCAACACTCCCTCGTAGAATAGCAACCAAAGCTGTGATGCCAAATCAGGCAACTTAAGGGGAAAGCGCCATTCACATTCAATTAGTTCCGGCAACAGTGGGGGCTCGAATGGTTGGCAACAATGAGAGAGTTTATTGACATAATCGCTGGTGGGCAGAGCGACCGCAATGAAATCAACAAACCTGTTCCAAACAGTCTGAAGGAAGCGGCAGGAGAGAGAGGATGGTGGTCACTCTTCAGCTTGTGTTCTGAAGGGTCAAACAGGTCAGAGGTCAACGCCCTGTACGTGATGGTGCCTCTAAACATACTCTTAGCTCACGCGTGTTTTCTTGCACACATAGAGAACTACTTGACTTTTTCAACTTGGAATGTTGGGTTTGTCCTATTTGTCCTACTGTCGTCGGTCGGTCTTCCTCTTCCTTTCACTTGGTTGATATATAGCCTGCTATTCGACTTTAAAAAAAAATTAATTGTCCAAGGTTCTGTTCATTATTAATGTTAATGGTCAACTAATTAGTCTTGCTCGTATTATTCGAAGACTTTGGCTATATACAGTCTAGGGCAAAACGCTCCCTACAGTATAGGTTTTCGTGGTCAGTTGGCCAGCAGTTGCCAAGAGCAACGGAGGTTGTTGACAGGCCCACAGACTGATGATGAACAGTCAGTGGACATCAGTGGTCGTTTCCAGGACGTTCCAGTATATGATTGAGGGCCGTTTTCTCGAACAGTGGTTCAAACCGGGTTCAAAGCCAGTTTAATCCCTGATTTGATTGTTGTTAGGCTGTTGTCAAGGGTTTAAACTGGCTTTGAACTGGGTTTACATTTGAACCATACTGTTCGAGAAAACGGCCCTGAAAGTATGTCGATGCCGCGTCCCGTTTCCCAAAGGACGGCGTCTCTTGGTTGGGTTCCCGGAATGGTTTCTCCTTCATTGTCGGAGCCTGAGAGAGGCGACAATGTGGACGACGAAGATATCCGCTTGCTCTTTCTGTTCAGCTGGTTAATATATGTAGCAATACTAACTGTCGTGTGATTTAATATTTACATGTAATGTCGCCATGCTGCAGGTATTTACGGGGATAGAGCATTTCCAATTTTAAAAATATGAAATTAAACGAAAATGCAGTAGTTATAATATTCTAGTATCCGGTTCTAGTATCTGTCTGTAATAGCTGCTTATTGGGACATGTTGAATAATAATAATAATTCGACATAAGGACATATCATGGCTGACCCTCCACGCCGTTTGGTCAAGAGCTGTCTCATAGTAAGTTACATCCGTATATGAAAAATCGGAGAAAAGGGGAGGCCAACAATGGCCTCAGATAATAATAGTTATGCAGAGGGGGTAATACTATTCAGTTATATTTGCGCGTCGTGATTCGTGCTGCACTGCCTTTAGAGAGGAGTTGCATGTCGTTAGATGTTGTCCCTGTAGAAAGTTATACTTATTGTCACTCCCACTTGGAAAAGGTGACTCATGTAAATTTTGGCCCATAATAATTATTATATTATGTGACATCCGGACAGATGTATCACCTATGTCGACTCTCTCTCTAACGAGATGTGATGATCTTATGAGAAGATCTTTGCTTCGACCACGTTCTGGTAAAACCGTTTTGCTTTTTTGGACTGTTTCCAGAATTCCTGAATTTTACCTCGAAGGCTACTTCCTCAAAGAAATCTCCCTGTCGAATTATATGATATTGCTTTGATTGGCTTGTTTTGTTTATAACAACGCAAACTCTGATGGGACTTCTCTGGGCTGTCCCAGGGCCTGCGTCTCATGTATTCACGTAACATGATGTTCATTAAATGTGTAGCAGGCCATCCCTTGTGGCTCATACAGTTATACTGTATATTATATTCGCACATTAAATATCATTAATACAGTGTCCATTTCCTGCGAATGCTTGACATTGTGGGTCTGCAATTAAGGTGAATTGATCTTTACTTATTATGTAAGTTACGTATATGATTACTTTAGAAGTTTGGAGCATCTGACATGTGCTCCAGATTTTTTTAAAACAAATATTACCTGTATGTGAGATTCCTATTGGGTCCCTCCTTATTCGCTGGTGCCCCATTTTTTGGGACCGTAATGGGTGATGATATACTCACTGCTGTGACAATCACCATTTTGATTATTATTATTATCACTATATTTTACGTTTATGAGAAAAAATGAAGGGTGTCGGAGACTTTAATGCGTTTCTCACTGAAGCAGAAACTAACGGAATGTATTTTGACGCCTTAGTTCAGCATTGTAGTGGCTGAGCTGTATCATCACTTGCACGGGTTTCATATGCCTGTTGAGTGAAATGATTGATGTAGCACATAATCCAGACGCGCACTAGAATGCAATAATTTGAATGTTCATCTGGATTATTTTAGAAGCATGATTCCTTCGATTCTATCTGCTTCTCCAGTAGTCTATACAGTCCGGATTAATTGTTATTATGTCAGGCTACTGCTTCTCGTCGTGGTCCTAATCCCATATAGGCATCACTCGACCTCAGATCTCGACCCATGCGATGCGATAATAATGCGATAATGCGATAATAATCCGATGTATAGCTGGCGTTCAAATTCACCTGAAATTTCTCAACTCTAGAACAAAGGCCTTCATCACTACTGAGAGGAAAGATATTGAAAATCTGAATCTCACTCTACCCCATAATGTAAGTTAATGATATACCAGCTGTAACAACCTCCATCAAAAGGTGCCGCGGCGTCCACTGAAAAATCGATCCTAGAAGACATCCTGACGTCTGCTCCTCTATCTTAAACAAAGGTCTGGCAAACGTCCGACGGCTTGCTGAATTATCCCTGGTGGGTCATGGACGCCCTCCTGACCGTAGCTGCTCCTGAATCGAATCATGATCTCGTAGGAGTGGCTGATCAATGTTGGCTGATCCAAAGTTGGTAGGTTGTAGATTGGCAATCTCCTAACGGACCCCGGTATAGGTCAAAATAATAACGGAACATCCGATTGAAGGGTATAAGTGTTGAAATAATAATGGAGTGTAAGTTACGGGACACTCATGTGGGGGGTGAATTATTAATTATTGTGCATATTCAGTTACATCGCCCCTTCCTGTCTTCCTTTACAGTGCTTACAGTCATTTGTACGTTACGTAATAATAATAATAATAATAATAATAATAATAATAATAATAATAATAATAATAATAATAATAATAATACAATATAATATTTTGATACCCTTAGTTAGTGAGAAGCCAGTTAGTCGCAATTGCCATTCAAATAATGTCCATTTCACTGACTGTGAGAGTTATAATGTGTCTACGACTAATGACAGCCTTATGCGATTATGATTTTATCCGTAATACCATGCAGGTATGTGAATATTTGCGGCGATGAAGTGTTTTCCAATTTTAAGATATAAAATGAAACGAAAAATGTAGTATACATGTAAGTAAATATAAGAAACTTATTGCCGAGGTGAAACTCGTTTGAATAATATTCCCTCTGTGATTTGTTAAAATCGTGGTGTTCGCCCATATATATTCGGTCATGTCAGGGTTAATGGTGCTAGAATGTGATGTTTGAATTATTAAATATTCCAATATCAGGTTATCGGTCGTCAGAGGCTGGAGTAATGTGGACGTTCTCGTCGAAACATACATATCTATACTTCATATAGCCTACCGGCAATATACTGCAAGCTAGGGAGTGGCACATTTTAAATGTCGTCTTTGGGTTTAATTTTTGTCGGTTGACACAAGAACCACGAGGACATAAAGTTGGACCTCGCCGGTGGAGAACTTTTAATTACGAGGTGCAAAGGTGGTTATTTATCCTTATCTCAGTGTGTGACGTTTGCCTAGAATCATCTCTCCAAAATTTGAAGGAAGATTGCATATACGTGAGTACGTGACGTGTGTTAACATGTTGGTCAGTAATTTTTTGTTTTGTGGGCGCCTGATCCGATTCACCTGAAAGTGAATGCTATTCACAATAATTACATTTAAAGAGAACATGTACTGTAGCTTTTGAAGAATATCTGAGCCGGAGAATAAATGTTTAATTGTGATTATTATATCTTTATTAATGTTAATTTCCAGCAAAATATTCAATAATAACAGCTTGGAAATTAAACAAAATCATACGCATCTTGATAACTAATCATTTGCATATAATTTATACTTGATCGTATAATCCGCCTTGACGTCTCCTCGCATTATATGGCGGCCTACTTGTCCAAAGCCAACACCTTCTTCAACTCTCCCTCAAGTCCCTTGAACTTATCAGTGGTACTGGACACTCTCTTGTTCCTCGGACGACGTCCAACTTCTCGGTTTTTCCCGTAAGGGCTCTTCCGGATGGAGGTCTGGAGATTGGCTTATGGGACAGTCCATTATTGCCATCCGCTTCTGGTGCAGACAGGTGCGGATTATAGCCCGGAGGAGTGCGTGCTTCGTCTGGTCAGTTGTCGTGCTGGGTCATGAGAGATTGGCCAAGCACACTCCTTATGCATAGGGCCACTCTCGGAGGATATCCTTGCACTCCTCCTTGGTCATGATTCTGTCAATCTAGACCGACTCCAAGGATGCTGAAGCTGCCCCAGACCACCACGTACCGGCATACATCCTCCACCATTTTGTGCATTTGGCGTTACCTTTGGAACGACAAACTTTGGCTTTTCCGTCCGTTACAATCATCAGAAGATATTTCGATTGGGCTGATACCAGAGGATTCGATACCAGATTCGGTTGACCAGAGGACACGGCATGTCTGAATTTCAGCTCAGTCGGATCACTTTTTTTTTGAAAAAAAGTTGCTGCTGTAATATTGCAGAAACTCGGCAGCAAGAGAGCTACATCGTCCAGATCATGACAAATGGATTTGCCTTGTATGTGCCTGACATAGATAACAGAATGTTCACTATATTATGGTAATCCGTAAAGGAAATCCACATACAGTATTCCAATAAAATACACATGTAATTATTTTATTCCGCATAATTATTTTCTCCCCCATGGATTGCGTGTCTGTTCACGTGTCATTCCCGTTCCGAACACTATACGAAGTAATTATGTGCAATTGGACTGTGTTGGCTGACAGCATAGGTATGAAGCATCAGTCAACTTCACGGATGCGACTCTTGTGACCGGCTGAAGCGACTGGAGTCTGACCCTGCAATACTTGCTGGAGAGCTCGTGTGGTTTTCCAGCAGTTGTTGTTGTCCAAGGCTGTCTAGTCCAACGACAAGATGCACGAAAGCGAAAGGTCGTGCCGTAAACTATAAAATTATAGAACTATGGAGCTTGCATGCCCATTTCCAGCGCGGGGCAGCCATGTTTAGTTGTGCCAAATGGTCGGACATTTTCCCTTAGTTCCATTATTTTGACACCTCCACCCTCAAGAGTAGACCATACTCATCGTATCATGTGCACCACGAATCCTCATCATATACTAATAACATGCATAATTCTAACTTAATTGAAAGCAATGAGCACACACTGTAATATTTAATGGATATGAAATGGGTTATAACCTATACCGAAGCATGTAACTTTCACTGATTGTGACACAAAGCTGCCTTCATGCAGATAACTTACATTGTGGTTAATTTTACCTTCATTGTTGCAGGTACGGTCAAAATCAATGGGTCGAGTGTCTGACTGACTGAACTTAAATTTAGGTGCGAAAGTATACAGTTTTTCGCAAACAGTGTAAGGGGAGAGATGTTTTCTGAAGTGCCATTCACAGACACTTCAGAACAGGCCTTGTGGTAAGTGACAAAAGTGTATAAAGTTTGTGTATTGTCAGCTGGTGCTGTCCTACATCCCTATACCGTGTTATATGGCCTTCTATAATTATCCTTGACAGTGAACAAAGCCCCATTCTTTCCTAACCTCCTACCCGTAAGATGCCAGAGGCTTATCGGAATTATTTACTTCAGAAGTCCCTTCGGGAGTCCGTTGGAAGTCCGTCCCGAGCTCGTCTGAACAGACCATCTTCTGACTTTAAGGGAAAGATACGTGAAAAGTACTGCTCTAAATCCCAATAATTCCTTTGTGCACGTGACATGTGATACTGTCTCTACACAGGCGTTCCTGTGAAGGGTGAATAATTGTACTTGTAGTTGGCTAATTAAACATAATATGCCTAATATTATAATATTGTCAACGTGGTCATTTAGTCGTAATATCTATTTAGAAATACGATTGTGTCATAGCTGGTATAGCGAAGGAATGGGTACAGGGTGAGGGGAGACAGATGACCAACTGCCTCCCCGCGGAAAAGTATAAATACGGCCCTGATTGTGGGCTATGTCCGTTATAATTTGTGGACACAACTTTAGTAAACGGTCAGTTTCTACTGCTTTTGTAACAACAGTAATATTTGAGTTTTATGGAGACTCTTCCTCAACTCCTGCGTACTGTACCATAACTATCCGATTTAGAGTTTCAGTATCCCATATAGGACAACAACTTAAGAACGCGAAGTAATTTCTCGATACGATAGTAGATGCTCCTGATGAATGGTTGCCGTCGGAGCGTGAACAAGGTCATTTCTGATCAAATTGTGCTTATATGCTGCGTGTGTATGCGTGTGTATGTCCATGCTGGCAAAATTATTCATTTGCCAGTCAATCCGTAACAAGAGTCTGCGTATAGTAGGTAGTATTGAGATAGAAGTGTAACACCCTCTGCAACGTCCTTGTGCACTGATACAGTAAAGAGAGGTACTGGTAAGGGAGTATAGTATGCGTTAGAATTCGATTTATTTCACTTTTATACCGAATAAATTATTGGAATTCGGGACAGACTTCTAGGTTGTGTATAGGGGCTGCCTATAGGGAAGCAATATATTTGAGATGGGACACCCATGGTCGGAAACCAATCTTAAAATAACGTGTGGAGTTAGTCTGTTTAGACCACCTTATTCTCAGTTTAAGAGAATGACACATGTGACATGTGATACTCTCTCCCCACACAACCTTTCCTGTGAAGGCCGAAGGGTGAATTATTGTAGTGACTAATTAAATATGCAATTATTGTAATATTGGCAAACATTGTCCATTCAAGTTCAAGCTGCAGGTTTTTTCCAGCTTGGGATCAATCGCTCTGAATACATTGTCCAGCATGTCTCTAATGATTTGTGGACGTAGGTTGAGTCCATTAAGCCGCCATGAAAGTCTTTCGCCATGATTTTTGGAAGCGCGCGAGTCGCAATCCATTCGTTCTCTAACAACTCTATCCTGTCTATAGTATTTAATAGCTCTAATATCTAGTATACTGATCTAGTATCTATTCGTAATCGCTTCTTTTATTGGGACATGGTGAATAATTATTCGGCATCATGGCCGACCCTCCTCGCGGTTTGGTCAAGAGCTCTGTAAGTTACATCCGCACGAAAAATCGGAGAAAAGGGGAAGCCAACAATGGCCTCAGATAATAATAGTTATGCAGAGGGGGCAGCTTCCTTTGGTAATAAGTAGTACCCGAAGGAACGGTGCAGAAGCCTCATGAGCTACATGTTCTGTACGGCGCGTCGTGATTCGTGCTGACCTTGCCCCGTTATCTGTTGGCCCTGCAGAAAGTCACTTCGCATTGCCTCTTGAAGAAGTCGAAATACGCAATAATTGCGGTACTATAGCCTATAGTATATATGATGTAGCTTCGGGTTAGATGCACCCTTGTCCGACGTGATCTGATGATCTGATGAGATCTTTGCTTCCACCATCTTCTGGTAAAGCCATTCTTCTTTGCCTTCTTTGTCCACCGGATTGTCTGAATCCCAGCCTCTCTCTGGATCACCCACGCAGATCATCACTGAATGACATGCGAGGAGTCGGAAAGAAGAGATGTCATGATTATTTTGGAGCTTGATCGAATGCATCTCAATTTGTTTTACAAAGCCAACTCTACACCATACTATAATATGTAATATACTCTATTACCGGTAATATGTTGTGCATACTCATTGCATTCTGGTGGCTGGACAAGCGTGTATAGAAAAGCTGGATGATGTAAGTACTGATGTAAGACTCGTGCCTGGTTGCACCAACAAAATTAGGTACAACCTATCGGTCCGTTAGGAGCTATCGGACCGGTAATTTTGTTGGTGCAACCAGGCATCGGACCCTTTTGGCACGACGACACTGATATTTATGTTGCTTGCTGAAGTATTTTTTAAATTATTTATTTACCAATTTCATTAAACCAGGCAAGGGCAGAGTAACGGAAAAGAATAAGGTGTGACCTCCTGTCTATAGAGTTGATCGCCAACTACTGGATAGTGGATGGTGCCTTGCGCCTGCTTTAAATTCTGGTGAGGCACGACTATATACGTCGCACCAACATTATTTGGCTTGATCATTCTGGCCAGAACTGTGGCGTATTGTCAAATACTCCGCTGTTGCACAATATGTACACAGACACACAAACATCACGGTATTGTCGCGTGGAGGGGCAGCCAGCAATGCCTATATTTCTTCATCCTGAGGCGTCGTGAAGTTTTCTTTCCTCGTCTGTACGATGAAACCTCTGCTTTCAGCGTTCCTGACAGCCTTCTCCATCACCTTCTTCCGGACAGTGCCCTTGGAAACGTGAAGGCTGTTGGACGCATATTCTCTATGTCTTCAACTGAACAGGAAGCCTCATGGGCCGTTGCGAGAGCTGCTGGCAGGAGTCGGAGGAATGGTGTTCCGCGTGTGAGGCCGGTCACTCGATCGAAAATTACCCTTCTTGCCTTCTTGGTGATGGTAAAGAGGCGGGCGGCGGCAGCCCTGCCCATGGCCGTGTTTATGGCGTTCTTCACTTGCACCGTGATGTTTCGTTCGGGTGAGTCTTAGCCACGTATGGCACGAATTATTGCTCGTAAGAACAGCTTGTTCCCCGCTTCACAGCCAGAGTTTTTTAGAACCATCCCCCTGTATCTTGCCCTATATGTAGTGCAAGCGGCTACTACCTGTTGCCTTGAAGTCGTTGTGCGTGCACGCCCATAATAATAATAACAACAATAATAATAATAATAATAATAATAATAATAATAATAATAATAATAATAATAATAATAATAATAATCCATTGAAAATCGGCTTATTTTTTAATATATCTGAGCTGTCCTCCTTATTCCATCCTCTTTGTATGGAGTGCCTGGCCCTCTGGGGCATTCTTGGGTAAATTACAGCTTCGTGTCACAGAGTATCACTGGGACGGAATGAATAACAAGCTCTACAGTAATACAGTATTACATGCAGCGGAGAATATGGTGCAATAACTCCTTAATAATGTTTGGAGATAACAGACTTTTCGCAGTGTCTTTGCCGCACCAAGTGACCGTATATTACAATATGTTCAGATATTCACATGGAAATTCGATACTATATGCTCAAGTTGATGATCCGGAAGAAGATTAGTCGATGTGTTATTAGTCACACTTGGGCAGGTATGAAACTTGACTCCAGGCAATAAGGAACAAGACTTGGAGCTTCCATTACCTTATTGCATGCCGCCGACTTTGCTGTCTCTTATGGTTGCATGCTGCCTGCTGGTCATTATACACATCTTCACGTTGCCTGCTCTACGGATGGTCAAATTGGCAGAGGGACACCAAGTATTATTATATCATAATTATAATATGCAAGTAATTTTATTTAGAGCCAATCAGTCAACGATGCTGACATAATAATTATGCAAGTAGTAGAGTGCGTGGTATATAGTGGAGCCTTTCTCTATGAAACAATGCGAACCAGGCTGATCTTACATGAGTTGATGGTCTCTGAATCATCGTCCTAAACCGGTTCAGTTGCTGTTCCGGCCTCTATACTTGTATAAACCGAGTAGTATATAGGCTGTACGTGAGCCTGTGTTATAATCTCGGCTCGTATTTCTACTTCCGGCTACTCTTGGATGTACAGTACTTCAGTCGGTTATGTTTGAGATGTGGACTCATCCTCCTTTTCTGGGGTGTCTTTTTTATGCCTACTGGCGAAGAAAATCATGACGGCGATGGAAGCATATTGTACCAATCACGCTAATTACGTTTCTGCCTGGACAGTCAAACACTTATCTCCTGTTCCGATGAATAGCCTATGGCACGACAGCCTGGTTAATCCTCCACTGGTCACATGGAAATGATTATGGCACTACATTATTTGATTATTTTAAAGGCGGGGATTAATATTCAAATTACCGTTCTTGGCTCTACTTCGACGGTTTCCGAAATTCTGGATTTTTTTTTACCTCGACTATCTCCCTGTCTAATTATGATATTGACTAGCTCCTCGCACATTGGGATGTTTTGTTTATATAACAACGCAAACCCATGGGCTGTACCAGGACCTGCGTTTCCTGTGCTGTACCCACTCGATGTGCAGGGTATAGAATGCTTCCGGAATCCCTTCCGGCAGGGCCGTCCCAAGCTGAGACAATCACGGAGATTGTCACTATCTAATTAACTGTATTTTATATTATTACTGTTAGAAAAATTAATGGTATCAGAGACTTTCATAATTATATCCTTCTCACCGAAGCAGAAAGTAACGTAATATGCGGCGCATGTCTTAACTCCTATCAACATCGTATAGTCACTGCCTAGCATTATGTAACGGTTTTGTTGCTGTTTGGATGATTGTGATGGAGTGAAGTGATGATTAGTATATCACGTAACCCTGACGTTCATTAGGATCCATGCAGTTTGAATGTGCACCTATAGATTACAAGCATGTTTTTTTGCTTCTCCAGTAGTCTATATAGTCCGGCCTAATATATTATTAGGTCCTGCTATATACTTGTCGTGGTCCTAATCCCAGATTTGTATCAATTTAGCACGTGGAAAAGTAGCGGACACTCAAATTCACCTGAAGGTTCTCAACACTACTGAGAGAACAGATATTGAAATTCTGAGTTTCACTACCCCATAATTATAATGTAATGTCATACCTGCACCAGCTGGAACAACCTCCATAAAAAAAACCGCGGTCCACTGAAAAATCTATATCCTAGAAGTCATCCTTTTACTCATGGCGTCTGCTCCTCTATAGGCCAAACTGGCAAACCTCCGAAGGCTTGCTGTGTTATGAACGTCCTACTGAATGTCTGCCCCTGAATCAAATCATGATCTTGTGTAGGAGTGGCTGATCAATGCACACTGCGTCCCCCCAAGTTGGTTGTGTGTAGATTGGCATCTTCTGCTGGTACTGTACAACATATCCCCCCTCCCTGTGGTAAGTATACTTACCACAGGGAGGGGGGATATGAGGAGCTCATGTTCTGGACAGGTTATAACCTGTCCAGAATTCAACGCAAACGAGGCAGTGCAGTGGGGTAAAATTATTGTGTTTAATACGTTGCCTGTCACCTCCTCTTCCCATACAGTTATTCGTACACTACGTAATAATAATAATAATAATAATAATAATAATAATAATAATAATAATAATAATAATAATAATAATAATAATAATAATAATAATACACCAACATGAGTAAGGGCGCTATGCGTCATATGCGATCGTGGAATTCTGTGATAGGGCAGTAGAGCACAATTTTTATGCGCTGTCTCTTTGCATCGATCGGCCTTTCTGCTGCAACATGCTTAATATCTTACACAGTCATGTCGATTGATGATTCGGTGCTTCTGTAAGGTGCCATTCATTATTGCAAATTCTGATTGTTCAGCATACTTGGGGGGGTCAACATGATGTCATGCCGTTCGAGCAATGATTCTTGGTCAACTTTGACATTGTGTCCAGTACCACCCGGTCCACTATACATGTTGTCGGGAAACTAGGAAACCTATACAGTACATCGAGTGGGTCTTAATATTGCTTGACTGTCTGGCAATCCTGCTCTATATGACAGCTAGTCGCAATATATTGCCGTTCTTGTTATAATCCAAATGCCTATTTCACTGAGAGTGATAATGTGGCCTCACGACTCGGACAACAGTATTAGGCTATTGTGATTTGCATCCGTATAATGCCATGCAGGTATATGGGAATATTGGTGGCGAACTGGCGATAAAGTATTTTCCCAGTTAAAATATAAAATTAAGCGGAAAATGCGGCACAGTAAAATCTGTCTATGTTGGACACTGACGGTTCCAAGGAAATTGTCCGACATAGGGAGGTGTCCAACTTATTATGATTTAAATCTCTCGGGTTTCATAGTGCAGCAGTACGAGTAAGTACTGTACAGCAGTAATCAACTTTCAATGCACGTTTTCTTATTTTCTACATGAAATTTCTGAAACGGGACTACGCGTTTTGGTTTATAAATTGGTAACAAAATGACTCCTTAATAAGAGAAATTTCGTTTTTCTTTTGGGCAGCAAAAAAATGTCGTCAATAGTACGAGTGGCATGCCAAAGCATCAAGGTCTATATTTTTTAAATGCACTCAAGGGCATCCCGATGAGAAGGTGGTTTGTCATCCTAACTAGGTTTTTATAGAGTGGAGTATATTCATCTTCCGAAGATTCACTTGGTGTCCTGCATTGCATTTCATTGTGTGTCCGACGTAAGAGGGGGAAAGTGTTCAACTTCCAAGATAGACATGATGTCCAACTTAGCAACATTGCAAGGGATAGGCTTTTCCAACCTTTCCAAAAATAATGTCCAACATAGGGAGGTGGCCAACTTATTAAGGGGTACTACTTGACAGGTTTTACTCTCTCGTGTTACATTATACAGCATGCTTATCTTCCACATGCCGATTGATTAATTGGTGCTGCGGAGGGTGCAATATTATTCTATTGCTAATCCTGGTTGATCAGCATCTGATTTTTGGGTCAACAAGGAGGTATGCCGTTCGAGTGATGGTGATTTTTGGTCATCTTTGACGCATAATTGCGTCCAGTTCCATGTTGACGGGAAACTCCGAAACCTATACCGGTATACATCATGTGCGGCTTAATATTGCTTTATTTACGTCTGGCAGGGAAGTTCATGATCGCCTGGAAGGAGAGGCATATCGGTCCAGCTGGGACGATAATTTCCTCCATTGGCCGGAATCACTATATGTCTCTACATGTCGTAGAGTCTGATCTTTGTGCGGCCTTCAAGGCGTACCGCTATCACGCCTTGGAGCATGATGTACGCTACGTATTACTGATTTACGAATGTCGATGCCCCCCTTTCATTTTGTGTCCGGATGTGCTTGTAGGATGGCTCATTTAATATTCTTAAGTCTTATACTGGACAATGGTTTTCGGTTAGTGTCGATAAAATCTTGGATTGCTGTTGTCGTAAGGCTTCGTAAAACCGGAGGTAAACCTTCGAACCGGATTCAGTCAAAGCGGAGATATAACCCGAGCATATGATAATTATACAGATTAGAGACAGAAGGTGTGGTGTGGATACTTCAAGGCGCTGAATTTTATCGTGCTGCTTCTTAATGGGTTCCAGTATTACAATCATTTCAATACAACAAAAGAATAGTGGTTAACACGTATAGCCAAATGCAATTAAGGTCACCCTGCAACAAGGATGTGGGGCGCAAATGCACCGCATGGTGGAACCATTTATGGCAGAAATTGGTGCTTGGATATTATTAAATATGGAAATAGAGCTTCCGCATGGCCTTTAAAATTATCGGCATTTTTAAAAAGATGGGCATACTCTGAAATTGTATATAAGTTCGAAATAATAAATAGTCGCAACGTGACTGATTACAAAGAATTGTTGGAAACTTAGGAGGGAACAATCCATATGCTTCATGTCACAAGGCGAGCCTGAGCAGCCTGGGCTTGTTTTCTAACATCATCTTCACAGGGTGAGGTATACTATACAGAATCGCCCCTATGCAATGAAAACCCGCATGCGCTGTTGAAATTTTATACGACGAGTTTGTATTCTTCCAGGTGTGGTCAACATAAGGTTGAATGAGCCGTTTGACAATGTTTTTTTTTGTGGAAATTAATTGATAACTACTTAATTTAAACCTAGTATGATTCAAGTAGAGTGGGGTTTGAGATATGCAGTTATTTTAACTACACCATCCTATCATAGCCTGCAAAGCATCAAAAGTAACACAGCCGATAGCCCGCAAAATCTTTCTCTTCGGGACACTACTGTATCTCGACGAGAATAATATTGACTGTGACAAGAACTGACTCACACTCACATATATATACGAGTAGTCGGTGTATAGGATTCAGACTGCTGGTGTAACCTTTGTTTAAGACCTTCCGCTGCATTTTTATGATCTATTACCAGTGTGGATCCAACCTCTTTACCCTTGCGGAATCCTTGGAATAATATTCATGTCTCTCGAAACCCCTGCACATAAATCCAGTATATCAATAATTATGGCTCAAAAATGCATTTACATATTATTATATTATTAGCCTATTATTAAATTATTTAGCGTAACCCCAGCAGGGGCTTTCTCGTGTCCAACATTGCCTGATGGGTAACAAGTTACATACACTATGGTTGAGGGTGTGTCTAAATCTCGATGTAATCAATTTCCCAATATTTTAAGCAGCTTGATGCACTTATATGCATTTCCTACCACATAATGGTATTACATAATATACGTCGTATATAGTAGCACGTAATTGCAAAGAATTACAACCAGGGGCGTATTTATATTACGGCGCGGCGTCACTTCAGATTATTGCATCGAAAAGGATGGGACTGTCTTGTGACAAAAGTAAATCGAAATAATTGAGTCGCTTTCCTGGTCTAAACACATCACTTTCATGGCGCGTCACGAGCATGAATACATTTGTGACGTTAATGCAAAGCCGGTTTCAGGAGTGAGCTCACTTGAAACCGGAAGTAAATAACTCACCATCATATTCCATTAGCGGAATGTGCATTACCCGAAATATGTAGGAGTGACGTATGACACAGGTTCATGTGTCTCATCAAATCTTCCGGTTTCCTACATTGAACTCTACTGCGATTGCATAATAATCGCAGGCATAGGGCTACTAATAATAGAATCATGAAAATCATGAAAATAAATATCCCTGAATCCCAAATGAAATCGAGATATCATACGAAGTACCGGAATACTGGCCATTTACAGCGAATTATTCGCAATCTAAAGATAAATATCCAGTATAACATGTTGAATAGCCGATGAAGTGATTAACACATCTAAGTTTTTGTCTAACTGTGAGTTGTATTATGGGACAAAGACAATGCCGGAATACCTAGTTTGTGAGGCATGGACAAACGACACCTGACGTTACCATTTTTTTTGTTCCGCCTATAATACGAGGCGAATGGAAAATGAATGTTTACCATTGCAAGTGCCGTGACATACAGCATTGTCTATATAAGTGAACATTACTTTCTACAATAATGATGTGCTGTCGAAGATATCGTCTTGCCCATCACATCTCACTGTCAGCATTGCAACACTTATGCAGTTTTATCTAAAGTCATTTAACAGCCGGTATATTGCGATGACACAGTATCAATGTTGATTGCAGTACCATTATTTTCTGTACTAATATTATAGATCTTTCCATGGCAACTCATCTGCGAGAATGAGAAAACCCACGTGTCGATCCGTTGTTAAGAGAGTTTCCTATGGCATTGTCGTCATTCCTAATGAAGACGCAGTGTGGCACAACGACAACAATGTTGATCTCATTTGCCCCTTTTAAAAATCACAACTCCTATTGACTTGCAGGGCATCTGCCGTGATTGGCTGCAGCAGGCTTGGCAATAGGTCAGGTCATACTGTAACTTGTAATTATGGAGAGGTACTTATCCGGTTGCATTCATTGGTATAGTCCCCGATGTCACGATTGATTCACCGGGTTTTCTGAGTCAAACATGCGAGAATCGGCACACTGTGGTCTGTGAACCTCCAAAGTATAATATAGCTTACTCTCTGTTCCGGCCACATCTCGACTGTGCAGGTCGTGTTACGTCGTTTTGTGTTGAGGATTATCCGCAGTTGTTGCGCAATATGCCCTTCGTATACTTGATGTCTTCCCATAATTATATGCCTGCCACATTTCATATATTGGAAGGAACGAGTATAATTATAGACGGTATATATTCGTGTCTCCAGACCGCGTGCTGTCCATCCTGACTGGTCGTCCATTTTAATACGTATTGTCAGTAAATTAAAGTCGCCGCAGTTAACGTTATTTATGCGGGCGGGGTCAATGAGTGTGCACTATTCGATAGCTATACAGTGAAGATCCGCTTTATAATATAGTGTCTCGTAAGTGTGAATGACTTGGCAGTTTTTCAAAATAAAGCTACTGCTGTAGTTGGAAATGCGTTTACTGCAGCATCAGGAGTGAGTTCCTCACAGTCTGTCTTCTGTTTAATGTCAGAGTGGCCGTGCTGTGGTCTCAAGTCTGTTTTCTGTAGTATTGTATAAAAGAGGGTGGAAAAGGCAACAATGAAATGCCCTCAAGTGAAAAGACATCGGCCTGTCGCCTGACTCTGTAGCCTGGGATGTAATATTTATCATGATGATTTCTCTAACTTGCTATAGGAGCACAATTTTAACCATTTTCTTATAACTTCGGGTCTTAAAAATGCCAGCATGTTTCTCGCTGTTTACTTATTCAAGACCTGCCGTATGGAAAGTACGCTTGGCGCAACAAATATTATATGACTTTAAAAAATGGATGCTGTTTAGTAAGGCTTACTTCTGTTGGCACTAAAGAATGTGTAATTGATCCGTGACGAACAGCCTTTTGTGGTGTCTGTAGTCCTTTTCAGCCAAACACATCAGTTATTTCGTCACATCGGTCTTCTGTTCGTCGAGTAAAGACGAGCAAGTGCGTCTGTCCAAATGCTTAGTCAGGGACGTAAGCAGGCCCTCATGCAACATACTGCAGGGACAACGTGACGATCAGCCTTGGCCACGTCTTCAATAGTAATGACAATATTAATTTCTCTGATGCATCGCTCTCTTTTTGCGAGTCACCAAATTGTGGAAGCTATCCTGAGATCGCGAGTATATAGGAATCATTTTTGTCGTAAACCGATAACCTAGAGTCCTATATACTGTACCTCTATCCACTCTATCGTAGTCTACCATTCTACCCATTCCAAGTAGCTACGGGAATTCAGTTTCACCTCTGCTCCGGTGCGAATGGCACGGCTATATACGGCGACTCCCATCTGTAGTTTTATATGATGGCTGTCTCTCGGCCTTTTGTTTGTCTATCTGTGTGACTGCTTGTCCCACCGTCGGTCCGATGTGGCTGGAATTTACTACGGAACACGTGTCCGTCTCTGGTCGTCTCCACAAGGTCCTGGATGGCAAGGTTGTCTGAGGGAGAGAATAATCTCTATCTATAGGATTTCTATATTGTCCAACAGTTGTTCGAATTATAGACCAAAGACACATGTCAGTCCGGGAAACGCTGACAAGAGGTATAGGTATCCCATGTAGTGTCATGGCCGCGTTTTAACCACCATGGATCAATACCGGACCCAAGTAATAAAAGTATTAATCAATCCTCATGGAACTCATTATGAGACGGAACTCATAACTTGCGAATCCCGCTCCGGACTTTTATGTATTCCACCGGAAGAAAATGAAAAGTATAAAAAGATCAGTAACAACCGGAGAGTAGGCAGCTGAGTCAAGAGTTGAGTATTGTGAGCGAGCAAGAGTCCGGTACAGGACTTTTGCCACCATGCCGTCAACAACTGGCATTACACAAAATTTCCAATAGCAAGTGTATATTTTGGAAGGGCCAAATGACTGTAACGTAGACTAGTAATGCAAAACAGTGTTAAATGGCGCATACTTGGAGATAAACTTCATAATTAATGGAAAAATAAATCGTTAGTTTATTTTACTTCCGTCTGTCACATTACTTCCCTTCCGACGGAAATCATTCCATTTAACTTGAGTTCAGCCACTACCTGCGGTGGTATGACAAAATGGCGCAGCCTGCAGGATATTATTGCGATTAAATTTTAAACTTGATCAACCTTATTTTGAGCGTTGAATGGAATAATGGTCCGATATTGGGATCGGTGTTGGAGTGTATAAGAGCTATGCCTGATTGTTAAAGACAGTATGATTCATAGTGCATGTCGGATACAGAAGAGACTCTCTGAAATCGGGTGCTTGAGTTAATCGAAGGGCGATGTCGCGTCGCGTCGTATGTTCACGGATAATTATTTTGAGCTGAAACGATTATTACAGGGACTGGTAGATGAGAATAAACGGTTTGCAGCAATCATGTCGCATTGTGGATTGGCCTCGTGCATTCTTGTTGTGGAGGTTTGTCTCGGGTACAAAGTTCAAAGAACATACCGAAGATTTCGTGGCTGAATGTTGTGCCAATGTAGAGTATAGTTATGCGCAGGCAGGAGTATAATATGCCCACCGTCTGCCTAAAGAGTACGTTTTAATTCATTTAGGCAGGGCAACAGTTGTCCTCGTATCATTTTGGAGGGAGAGGATACACTCTAACTTCAAAAGAGTATCTTCACGGAATCATGACAATAAATTTTCGGAAGTTTATTGGAGTCACCCTAAAGTTATCAATAGCATAATAATAATAATAATAATAATAATAATAATAATAATAATAATAATAATAATAATAATAATAATAATAATAATAATAATAATAATAATAATTTTCTTCTACACTTAATAACGGCAAAGTGAGTGTAGCTTTGTAAGGACTCTTGTTCAAAACTCCACCTTCGTATACCAGAACTCTTCAAGTCACAAGCTACAAGTTAGTGCATCTATATCATCACTCGGCAAAATGCTTGATTCAAAAGCGTCTCTCATGATATTGGCAAGGCGTCTTTCGGTAAAATTGTGTACAGTACTGGTATTACCATTTCATTGTTGGCGTCTGACTGGTCTCTAGCTGTCCAGTTTTCTACAACCAATGCTACTTTTAAAAAATAGTACTTTACAAGGTTGCATGATATATTGGCATTTTCCACGCGTACCTTCGGTTCTTCTAACAGTTTTAACGTCTGTTTGTTTGCTTGCTTGTTTGTTTGTTTTTTGAAACGCAACTGGCCTAAAACCGTGAAGGTAATACGGTATATTATGGCTGGAAATTCGTCCTCGAGTCATAATATACCGTCCTCCATAAACAAATATTTACTACGTAAGCTTATATATTATGGCTGATACATTCAAAGCTATCATATTGTGTCAAGAGCTGTCGAGCATGGAATACTGCTATACTTGTCGAGTCTACCTGACGCTGCTGGTTGAGGTCACCGCCGTCGCCCATTAGTACTAATCAGCACGAAGGTCGAGGTTGTGAGGAAGTACGGAAATTCCATCAGTGATATATAGCTTTGTAATTGATTTTATGAAATCAAAGAAAGCTGAAGTTGACGGCGGTGCAGCATGATTCCTTGTCCCTTGGGAGTTGTGGGTTCTCTTTCTCCAAGGACCAGGATGTCGCTGGCTGTGAAGGATGCAGGGTGGACATCACCGATGGAAATCCAGGAAACATGCTGAGATCGGAAGGGTCACTCCTTCAGCTGGACCTTGTTCTACACCCCTTTATTACACATTACGACTCGACTGGACTGCTATAGGCCAATCCCGTACTCATCAAGGCGGGTCTCCTGTTACTGTGGCACTTCAGTCCGTTTTGTCTTTCTTCATTCGCATGTTGTCGTGACCGTTTACCAAGATATACCTTTCCCACTTGGCAACGTTCACATTTATTGAGCGAGAGAAAGCTGGATCTGATGCTGGGATCAGTAGCTAAATAAATGTTGTTGATTGCTCAGTTTCATTGTGAATAAGGGAAGTGATGGCCGAGTTAATAAATGGTCGACATTGCGTATGAAGCGTCGAAATACGTACATGATGCACTGGTATATGATATTGTTGTTCTAATGTGTCCAGCTTCTTCAAATGCACATAATTAGCTCATTATGTATTATTATGTATAAGCGACTCTTATTGGCTATCGTTCGTTCATGGTGTCACTTCAGACTGTTGGCTGTTCCATTTTTTAAAAAAAAATTTCACCAATTTTGTAGTATGTTTGCTACATCACTTCTGGTCTTTTTTAGACTGTTGATGGTAGGTGATAAATACGTAGGCGTAGGCTATTTGTGGGTTCGGATCGGACGGAATGGGTTTTCATTCAGTTGCGTAAGGAGTTCTCGGTTGCGTAGCCAGTAATATATGACCTGGTCATTGGTCTCCTATCTGGAACTGTCCCACTAGAGGCGAATAATTTCGTGCAGAGTGGAATCTGTGAAGAGAGCTTGACCCCCTTTGTGTTGTTATGGGCACGAATATTTTGCACGGGGCATAGTAAAGGAAAACAATGAGGTGAGACCTCTTGTCGAGAGTCGACTGTAGAGTAAGGCCGTTGACACGTCCATGAATGGAGTCATTCGAATAGTTGTATACGATGCTACAAAATATAATAGCCTAATAATGATTAATTATTATCGCTGGCAACTTTTTTTCTAGTAAAAAATCATTAACTTGTAATCGTGAGTTGCCATTCTTGCATCCCAGATATTTCTCCTGGTGGTCTGACATGACTTTCCGTCCACCGAGATGTTCTTTCAATGGGTCAAAATAATGCAGTACACACCCGATAGTCGGGCACTGTCATGCCGCCAGTTCTTTTTGCGTTTCCTTGGACCGATACACATCCAGATATAATGAACCCTCTGGTGACTGGTAAGGTCACACACAGAGAGTATAAGGAATGAGGTAATGATTAAATAGATGCCACGATTACGTACATGCAATCATTCCGTGTAAATACATAGGAATTACATGAAAAACAATTGTAAACAAATGCGCGAGCAGGGCTGCGATCTCCATCCCTCAGACAACAACAACAACAACAACAACAACAACAACAATAATAATAATAATAATAATAATAATAATAATAATAATAATAATAATAATAATAATAATAATATGTTGTCCTGTCCCGTTTCACCTCTTCTCCGATGCGACTGGCGGAGGACACATCATAGTCAAGTTCCTGGTGGCCAGCAAAACGGCTTTACCAGTATAATATTATGGGATATCCTTCGCAGTTACAATTATTTCATATCTGTTTTTCTGGCTCGGGACTGATGATGATGATTGAACATTTCATGCTAATTAATTTTCCACGTATAGGCCTCTTTCGACTGAAATGCAGATGATGGCCGTGAGGGCTGGCATAACACGTCACTGCTGGGCGGGACTGGACGTCAATCTCTCTCACCTGTAGGATTAATATGATTAATGTGCTGGAATTAGACTAGCATCGTTACATCATGATTGTGTAGAGATTGAAGAATTGTTTAAAAATGTTACTAATTTCATCTCCGCTTGACATTCACCCCTCCTGATTCTCTGATGCAAAATTGCCTTTCGCAAAATTCAGCTGTCATGATCTCACCCGTGAGGTTCTCTCCGTCAATTTTATGACGATGAATCAAGGAGGTACTTTTTAGTGGTGCACTTGCTCCACAGTCAAAAGTTCCAAAGCAGGCGCCGCCGGCATATAGAGTCAAACGCACTTTCCAAATATAGGCTAATTATTGACCGATTAATCGGAAGTAGTTGCGTTGCTCCAGAGGGCAAGCATTTTATAATGTGACAATATTTCCAGTATTCCGGACCTCTCCACAGTACACTTGGGTGGACACGAGTCCCAGTGCATCTAATAACAATGATGGGTTGCTTTCACTGGTCTCCCAACATTTTGTGCTACTGCAACCAGAATGACGGAATTAATTTCCCTATGTAGATCGTATATTTTCAGACTGCGTCAATGGCGATATCTTGTAAATGTATGCTGGGATCAAGCAAAAGGCGTGTTGTTACGTACAGTCTCAACCTCTCAAACCACATTAATCCTGCGAATTCATTACTCCCCATGGCATGCGGTATGTCAAGCTTATTTTGTCATTATGGGGAATTCGCCTGGACCACGAGCTTATTCGGAAGATTTTGGCTCCAGATGATATATTGGCCTAAGGCATGATCTGTGTGGCCTAGGAGACGCCTGAATTTATGAACCAATAAGATTAGCTCATACAAACATACAGATATGAAAACCTGTCAGGTGCTGGAGACCCTTGAAACAATGAAGGCGCGATGGTGAGATGTGTCGAGGAACTGACACGTCGCGTCCGTATGTTGGATCTGAAGTAAACGCAGTCTATGTGTCACTCCTCTGAAGATGTAATAACCGTAACTAGCAATAATATTATGGAGCCAGAGGTCCTAAATGTATGCGAGTGCATCAGTCAGAGACTCATTCGAATAAACGCACAAGCAGTAGCGTACGATTTCATCATGATTATATAGAAAAATAGAAGTCACGAAATCATGCTCTTCGTTGTACGAGATGTTGTACAGTACCATGCACAGTTTGCAATGATATTGCAGCACTTATTGTGTATCCCATGGGGCATTCGGGGGCCCAGCTGCAATACTGATGGTCAGCAGAGCATTTTTTGCTCAAGTTAAGATATTTTTGAATCTTTCTAGAGCCCTTTTCAATCCAACATTTTTAGACCAATCGGTGTCAATTAAAAAGTCGATGACGTCCTGAATTCGCGTCAGTTGTCAGACTCGTGGCTACATAAATAGTCGGATCGTTATTCTGCCTTGTTTGTCATATGGATCGTACGAGTACAGGGCATTATTTTTGGAGCAGGATGTGGTTCTTCACGTGAGTCCACATAAAGTCAAGCATAAAGTGGAGAGTCTGTTATCTTATATTCTAATATGAAATATTATTTTTCTTCGGGGCTTTGCATTCAGCAGGTGTAGGGACTCATGTTTCTGGAATGAGATTTGCATATGAATCAGTTTGAAAACAGTGCAATGCCAGTGTCAATTATGGCAACTTTTATCATAACACAACAATTAATACTATTATTCCGACATTCAAGTAGCATGTAAAACTGCTACTGTTCATGAGGCTGGACGACCCATGCATTTTTTCGTGTTTACCAGGTAGTACTGGTCCGAATGAAAAATCAATCCCCTGCTATGCAGAAATTGGATGGGTTTACTGTGGGGAGCACTATTTTTAGAATGCTTCTCCATCCCGCCCACATCAGTTATACTCGATGTGTTATGTGCCAGGCCTTACAATTATTGCAGTATTATATCCGTGGCCATACTCTTGCTACATAATGTGTGTGTATGTTATTGTCCATTATGAAGCAAAGGAAAAGCAGCTGGGCTTTCTTCCTTGCAATACATGAAAGTGACTAGAATAATTGATCGCGAAGGGGGAGTCGTGTGAGTTATAGTGCTGTTTTGGGTAGGCCTACATCTTCCCTGGCCCTCCACCTCTCTTGTAGCCATAATACGCGTACTAGTATAAACAATATTTGAATCGAGTCATATGATGCGCCCTGTATTTTCATCGTGTATTTCAATATAGGGCAGTATATTATGACACGTTTCTTGCAAGGCACATTTCATCTACTGTCTGTTTAGCACACATATGAGGCAGAAGAACTTTACCTATCGGCGAATTAATTACGATGTATTTCATTATGTTCAAGAGACTGGTAATAATAACATTGTCCTTCTTGTCTTCTGCCCCATCGTCGGCTGATTACTTCGGATTGCGTTGTCTTAATAAAATAATGTAGTTGTATGCAGGAAGGTCTTTTTGGGAGTATGATACAGACAATAATGATGCGACATGTACACAGGGTTCAAATGAATATAATATACTGAACCAGTATGAAGATCTTTCTCTGCTTCTATCTTCCTGATGATACGAGACATCACAAAGAATAATCCTTAACCATCATTACATACACCATTTGAAAATGTGAAATTAGATATAATCGCAAAAGAATTTCTGAGCACAGATATTAAGGTCAGAGTACATGATAATTACCGTATATTATCTCAAGTTTCAATATTGACCTCAGAAAGCGTTACGAACTTGTGATGATTTTTTTACATTACATTTGGTTGATTTTATTTCCCTTCAATCAGACAGTATCTTACATCTTGCGTCACATTTTGCAATGACTATAACCAGTAAAACCGGGCGCATTTGTCGTTCCGTCCTGTAATTTCAGTTCTAGTATACAGAGAGTTGTCATGTGTGTTGAATTATGTTTGTACTTTTCTTCCACTCAACTGACCGTCTTTTTGTATAATTATTCATTTCAATGGTGGAGATAAAAGCAATGGGTCGGAGGTGTTATCTAGGTGTGTCAGATCTGTGAAATCTAAATTGTCAGCCAATGATCATTATCATGCAAAAATAATATTATGCGTCTTACGGGATAGTAGAACTTTCCGCTAATGGTCTGGAAGGTGATTGTGCCAAGATAGTAGCACATAACTGTGCAGTTCTGACGCAAATTAGTTTGTCAGAACACGGTCAGCAGAAATGAGTTTCGATATAATAGCTATCTGTAGATATGCCTATTTCATGAACTATTTCACTTTGAAGTACATAATATATCATGTGTTGCACGCAATGCATTTTAATCATTTGGGGCAATATCGACGGATGTATACTTAACCCTTTGACGGCGGAGTTTTGGCAGGTTTTTGGGTCGATTTGTTTCTTTTTTGTCCAAAATTCGACGTAGGAGTGATACCGTATAGGCGTATACTAATGAATAATTTCGCGCCAAAATTAATGATTTTAATTCGTGGCGGTCCTTTTGAATGTTAAATACAGGAAGCAATTCATCTACAGGGTGCCCAGAAATATATTTTTTAGAATCGTCTGGGTCTCAGGACGTTGATAGGCCTAACGAGTTTACTCAGTCACTATACATTGTTATTATGGTTACATAATGTTACCACTACACTGTTTATGAGAAACTACCAAGGGTCCAGGCTTTACGGGACTGAGGGCGCATGTCTACGTAAGCGATCGCGCGGGAGCAACACGACCTTGGCATATACGACTCAATAACTTTGCGGAAGCAGGGGGGATTCTGGGAATGCTATGGTAGTTGAGTCACCATCCAAGAGATGGCAGGAGCATATAACCGCATTTGGAACCGCGAAGTTCGAATTCTCTAGGCACATCCTAGCGCCCCAAATTCAAAAAAAGGTCGGGACATTCACGTAGACCTCAAACGGTTAATAAGGCGGATCTTACTTCATTTTCCAAGAATGTAATGCATGGCTGGACACGAGGTGTCATACTTGTGTCGGCTTTTCTCAAAGATGTCCTCACAATTAGTGTTATTGTGACTGTTAGTCTGACTACTCTGGCACGTCCGACTCTGGCACAGTGACAAAACACTGCAACCTGAAGATTGTCAAATTGGAAATAATGGCGCAAATAAGCCGTAAAGTAGGTCGCATCCGTAACACTTGAGCTTGATCTCCTGAGAAGATGAGAGTTGGGATAACACTGGACATCGAATATTAGCATCGGCCTGATTTTGACAGATATTGATGTGAGGCAACTTAAGAAACAACCGATATACTGTATTTCCAAGAACTGGATTTTAAATACTTTAATAAAGTTAAAGACGGTAAAGTATTGTGTTCACAGTGTGTAAGTGTGGACACAACTTGCTTGGTTCGTAAGAGTAGAAAGTATAGACATATAGCTTCTTATCAGAGTGGTGATTCACTTGAATAAGCAGGGTTCTTCGCTTTACCCTAGTCAACATTATTGATTCCTGGAAGATTCCTGGTATAGAGTGATCCGCCAGTTAAGGGTCCATCTCTTTGGAGTGACAGTGCTCGTGTTTTGCCTAGTCGCGTTACTCTGTTGGCCTAGCTGAACCGGTCTGATATGACGAATATGGATATTATATGTGTGTGATGTTGGATAATATGTTAGCTCGTGAATTTCCTCGTTTCTGAGTAATGTGACCTGGGAAAATAACAATCTAGGCCTTTGGCGAATTACACCGTAGTGACATTATAGGCCTTCCTCCATAAGTGCTTGGAGTCTTAGAGTGACCGTTGAATGCGACTTTTTCTCGATTCAATCTTGCTGAAAATGTTGGCATGATGGAATCAGTCATCAACCGAGAATCCTCCTCCACATAATTCAGTCCATAGTGGTCGTAAAGTTGACTGAGGTGTAATTTTTGGGCCAAGTTTAGAAACACCCGGAAAAAAACTCGTAGTAAGTTACTATACTTGATAGTAATCCACACATCGTTCAATCAGGAATCATACAAAAATTCCCTGCCACAGGGTTTGATAAAGCACGACATGTCTATCGCTACATTGACACCAAATAAAATGACGCAATATTTGATAAAGTGTTAAAATAAGCGGTACGGATTTCCCAAACGGTCCAAATCGGCCTAGTTGTGGTCCTGGTTCTTCACTCTTGAATGCAAATAATCGCCCATTGGTGAATGCAACAATGCGGCGCAAGGCGGGTTTTTTTTGGCATTTTTTAGATTTGAGCCTTGACCCACACGAAGCTCCATTTCACCCATAGCAGAATACGGTGTGGCCTTCGTATAGCATCGTGGACTTGTGTCGTTCTGTATGGTGCAGGATCACCTGTGTTTAGAGGAAGTAACGAGGTCCCATGAGGTTATAGTAAAACTTGTGCAGCTCGTATGGAATGCAATATGTACTGTACAGTACACCTATGGGAGGATCATAATTATCAGCAACTCCCTGAATCGCTTCTGGCAAGTACACCTATTTTCGGCCTATTCATTCATAATGATAAAATTACCTCATCCTTGATATTCTAACATGGAGTAGAATGTCACTTGGATTTAATTAACGGACCTACAACTGCAGCTGACACGTGCCTCGGAAAGTACTGCATCAGACTTACTCACGTTGGTTAGTAGCAATGATTTTTTTTTTTTGAATCAGTTGCTTCTTATGTTGCTATTTATGTATTTTGAAGCAGTTCCTTTACTGGGCCCAATTTATGTTCCACGTTGACGACGACAGGTCGCCTCTTGTGCATTTGGACTTCTCGATACATGCACAAAAGCAATGGGATGATTCTGACTCTGGAAAAGGACGGCTTTTGCTGTTGATGCTTGTCAGACTCTTCAGATGTTGCACCAATATTTTCACCACAGGATTAGCCTAAATATTCCATTACCAGAATAAATATTGTAGACTGTAGTCTGCGACGCCCATCAAAAACATGTGACAAAGGAGTGGTGCCTTGACTGAAATGTGGAATCTCCGATATCTGTGACCAATGGCTGCTATCGTATTAAAAGCACTATTGGTACTTAATAATAATAATAATAATAATAATAATAATAATGATGATGATGATGATGATGATGATGATGATGATGATGATGATGATGATGATGATGGGCTAGCTGGTGCTTCAAAGTTTTGTGTGCAGCGGTGCAGATGAAAGTCCTCATCAGATAGCACGTGATACGACAGGTTTAATTTCGGCTCTCTCTCCATGATGTTGCGTTTGATAACAGCACCATGTTGCTTTGCTGGAGCCCCCTTTAGCAGACACTCGATGAGAATTAAAAGGACTGAAATTTTCAATTGAATTAGTAGGCTATCATTGTCGAATTTCGTTGTCGTAAAATCTGGGCGGTCAGTGGGATGATTCTCGTCAAAGGGACGATACATTATCATCTCTATAGGGAACCAATAATTACGCGCTCTAAGTCAGACATACAATTTGAAAGAATGCGGCACATGCATGTGTCTCAGTAGGATTAACCGTATTTAAATGTGCTTCGCAGATGAAAGTTTGCTCAAATGTGTAAGGTGTCAATATGAATTCTTCTCCGGGAACACTCTCTTGTCCTTCTCCAGGTTAACTCTGGAAACACAGCTCATAACTTACGTCCTTGAGGAATCAAGGCTGCAACCCATCCAGTGGATAATAATTATCATGATATTGCTCAAGGTACAGAAACTATGATGATGATGATGATGATGATGATGAATGAATGACGTTTACCAAAGCCTTCATGATGCCAACATTTTGTACCCGTGCTCGTAATGTTATTTAGGAAAAAAAAACCTTAGACCAGCCTCAGAAACATTAGCTCTTGCAAGCAAGTGCAAGGAGCATTTGCACCCACAACAAGTAGTAATATTACCCACATAAAATAGTACGTATGTCTCAGACACTACATCATTCATGACCCAAGTAGCTGCTGGATGCAGTGTAAACCAGTAAGCCCCTATAGGCTATAGATAGGGGAACGGGAGAACCGCAGGTAATAATAATAATAATAATAATAATAATAATAATAATAATAATAATAATAATAATAATAATAATAATAATACATCATATTAGAAAAGTGGAACTAGTTCCGACGAAAACTAAAATAACTAATGCAATGAATTTACTAAGTGTCTAGTTTCAAGTGACCTCAGAAGGCGGTAAGAGCCATGATTTTTATTTCATATCATTAATATAATATTATTGCCAGATGCAATCTATTTCTTATTCCACGTTTTGCAATGGACTTGGGGCATTCCATCTTGGGACTACAGTTTTGTAGAGACTGGTCGGTAATTGAGTAATTTTTGGTGGTTCTGACTGTATCCGGAACGTCTTTGACCTTTTTTTTTGGGGGGGGGGGGGGACCTCATTTGAATGGGGGAGAAAAAAGCAAGGCGCCTGAGGTTCTCTGTGTCTCTGTTCTCTGTCACACCGGGTCTAAATTAGAAGTTAATTATGCTTTTAACGGGCAGTCGAACCCTATTATTCTCCTTTTCTGGTGTATTTTCATCCACGTAACATCTTAAATTGACGTTAATATTTTTTTCACAAAGGTGGACTAACTTGGAACAAAATGCATGAGTGTGACGTAAATAAGCTAGGTATTTACCTCGAAGAGCACGGAAAGGCCAAACAGTGAATCGGACCCAACTATCGGACTCAAAACACATTTTGTGCCCAGAGCGCCGAAGGAACTGAATAGTATAATCTGCTTTAGCCGCTGCGCTCGCTGGTGCAAGTCAGCAGACAGAAACGAGCATGTGACTTGTTAGTAAACTGAACCCTCTTCCGGAGTACAGTAATTAACACTGACATGCCTGGAGCGGTTCAGAATGTCTGCAGGAGACGTCGCTGTCAGTGTTAAGTCGGAAGTACCGTCGAATAAAGTGTCTGCAGCACATGCAGTAGGCCCACGTATACACAGTACTGTATGTGATCCTCATCATCTGAGAAAAAATATAATACGGTGCCTTTCGACATATTTATTAATTCTAAAATTAACACTTAATACCAATTGATTTACGTGTAATTGTTATCGGTTTATTTACTGCATGTACGCCCTCATTACTATGCGCATTATTTATTTTATAGTAATTTGTCTCTAAGATGTTCATGTAGCTCTTATAGAGTAAGAAAATATCAGTCCAAATGGTGCCAGCAACAATGCCGATTCACGCATCCACTCGGTTGGCACCACTGAAGCGTTGTTGACATAGGAACATGATCGTAAGAAATCAACTGTTCCAGACAGTCTGAGCAGGTCTATCTGAGGATGGTGGTCACTCATCGGCCATGTGGAAGGTCAACGCTCTATATACATTCATCCTGATGCACGTATTATAACACAATAGGGTCTACTGGTAAAAGAGTATATAATATTAATAATTGACTGTTTTTCAACTTTGACCATGCCCTGTCGGATTCGCTGCACGTCTCTGTACGGTGTAGACTGTAGTCCATGGTTGCGTGGCAAGCTCTTTAAAAACATGCAAGGGCCCAGTGACATGACACGTACGGAAAAGTGCATGGCCAGGGCGGGTCGTGTTTTGCTAATACCGTCCATGGCACACTTGTACTGCGTGTGGCGTCTTGTCATTAGGCTAATTATTATTAAGACAGACACATTATTTTATGGTCTAGTGGCCCGCGGTTTACCAAGGGAAACGAAGGTTGTTGACATGATGCCCCTCAGAGTGATGAACACTGGTTGTTCCAGGGGGTGGATTCATCAAAATAATGTCGTAAGTCAAAATTTCGTCGTAACCGGTCGTAACCGTAGTTACAATAATTGACTAACTATGGTTACGACCGGTTACGACGAAAATTTGACTTACGACATTATTTTGATGAATCCACCCCCATTTGAAATGGTGTCGATGGCAAGGTCGGTCTCTTATTCGTTGGGTTCCATGACGAGATTGTATATTTCATTGTCGGATTTGAAGAATATAGGCTCGATTCAGGTGAAACGAGGTGTCTCTTGGTCCTCATATAGTTATTGAAATTTGGTATGAGGTTTCACGTTTCGTCCTCATAGAAGGATGATGTGGCTCAATTGCACAAGGCGGCGATCCTAAAATGGGGTGAGGGAAGAGGTGATGACGGAGTGTTTATCTTTGAAGAAGCCTGCGACATGCGAAAAAGAGTATGCAGGAAGATCCAAACAATGCGCCGCTGAGTATGGGGACCAAAGGTACTTAATCCATCAAGAGAAACACCCTGCATCCGGGTCGATAGGTGGAGTGTGAACAGGTGCCTCTGACAGGAACATGCACTCTATAGAGTCTTAGTCTCATGCCAACAGTAGGTATACGTGTATATGATCATCTGTCAGTCATCATGTGGGATATATCTGTACGGCTCAGACGGTGCATCGCATTTCTGGGTTTCCATATCATTGTAATACACCTATAGTACAGTAGGTTGTAGATATAAAATTACATCTCTTAGTTTAATTAATTTGGTCGTTTGTTACCAGCTATTGGGGCAAAAATTTGTGTGCCGAGAGTTGATTACCATGATGAGACAACGAGTGGTCTCCTCACTTTCACTAAGGCCTTTGAGCCCCGTGTGAACAGTGCCCTTCCCCTCCTACGATGTCCACTCGATGGATTTGTCGGCTGCAGTATAAGCGTCAAGCCGTGTCATTCCTCACAAATGAGCAACAATTACACTTCGCACGAATGCAGGAGTTAAGTGACATGTTAGTCTACTCCTCCATATAGAACTATCCAGCACTGTTTGTGTATGCTGAACATGCGATGAAACTGCTAACTGCGGCTTAACTATATACGTATATTACGAACATGATGGCTGTTGCAAGTGTGACGCTTTTCCCAAATCACTTGTCCCCGAAATATTTTAGTTCAGATTAGGCCTGCATAATTATGTGGCGTGTACACTTTCATCAGTTCCATGAGATTTATTTGAATCAGGTTCGTCCACCTGTGCGTACCTCGTCTACAGTTACTGAAGTTACACTGCCATGCCGCTGCCGTGATTAGTTACACCAGTGTTGGCTACGCCGTTCTGTGCATTTTGTTCCTGTTCATATCACTGCGCCATGAAACCTCCGGGCTGGCATTTCCAAAAAAAAAATTGTAGACATATTGAATTATTCCAAAGGTCACAGACAATATTGGCCGCTTCCAAAATATTGCATTCATCCTATTCATACCAATCAAAATGTATATAGGGGATGTCACCCAAGGAATGAATAAAAATCGTATAAATATTCCCGTCTGGGATAATTGAGATCTCGGGATTTCTTTATTATTTTGGTCTAGGTGACTCACATTGACAACAGGCCTCCGATAAAGAGTTATGCATAACATTATAACATGAATGGACAGTGTGCACTGTGCGTGCCTTATATACTGTATATAAGATACACGCTGCTGTGTTCGTTTCGATTCCGGCATTTTGTAAAAGTCAATTGTAGTTACGTGACTGTTGTTGTTTGCTGTCCGAAACCAGCAGAGTCGGATATCTTGTTTTGGGTGTCCCAGGTCTATGGGGTGTCCTTATTGCTCTACATGTAATTCGTCCTCTGTGCTTGAAAAATGTGAAGCACGCAATTTTATGGGCCAAGGTCGCTTTCAGTTAAGAATGAATTGCCGTGTCTACTCTTTCTTACTATAGGCGTTATGATCTATAGTGAGAACGGTTGAGAATCTCTTTGCTTCCACCATCGTCTGGTGGATCCGTTTTTATTTAACTTACTCCTTTCTGGTATACACGGATCGTCGGAAACACTGTCCAATTTTGTTTCAAACACAGCTCCTACACCCCGATCCACTCCCATCCTCTCTGGCTCACCCACCCGGATCACTGAATGCGATCGTGAGGCTCGGGAAGGACAGGAATTGTGGGATATGTATAGAGTATATATAGACTACATAATATATATGTGATATGCTAGCAACTCTGCGTCGCTCTGAGCTTCACTTTGAATCCGGTATTTGCGCTGAACGATCCGCAGTGGTTTACTAATAATAATAATAATAATAATAATAATAATAATAATAATAATAATAATAATAATCATCATCATCATTATCATCATCAGTGGCATATCTGTATTGAGAAGAGTGGAGTCCGCCTTTTTCAAGAAGTATTTCTCGCGGAAGATCGCTCATTGCACGTCTGGGGGGGCTTATAATTATACTGACAACCGAACGTATGCTACAAATTGGATCCGATTGGACTGACCCTGACCGAGTGGAGTGGGCTGCTTGACGAGATCGGTGGATGTCGCCTCTGTTGCTAAGTTAGGTGCACCCTGCGGCCACATCCGATATCAGCTGTTAGGCTGCTTGGTTCGCATGAACGAGCGGATTAAAACAAAGCGAAAACCAGGCGGCATGCGAGTTTTTTGTTTTGTTTTTGTACCTTGTAAGAAAAATGCATATAATTATAATATAGTTGAGAGATGGGAAGGTGAGATCGGCACTGCGTGGAGTACAGAGTACAGGGGTCATGCTCTCTCCGAGGTGGAGGAAGGGGCGAGAAGGTGTGGATTGTTTGCCACCAGAACTCGATTTAATCAGAAGGAATTATTAAACTCATTGAAAACAACAATAACTATATGGAGACGACATTCTCCAGTTCATTAGGATGAGGATCTCCTTGGTGTCAGAGAAGGAGCATCCATAAATCATTGCTGGAGTGAGTTGTGATCACGGCCGTCTTGTATAATAAATGATTCAGATCAAGGTTTTCTCTCGTTGCAAAAGTTATGCAATGCCATTGGACATGGATTGTCGCTGAACAATGATTACCTGTACGTGTAGGCTGGTCCCATTGGTTCCATTGGATTGAAAAGTATTCCGGTGCGGATATATACGTATCAGTACCGTATGCGCCGATATAACTATATCTATCGAAGTTTTGACCAATTTTTGTGAATTAAACAGCAGCAGCAGCAACTAAGGCAACAAAGCAGTCGCTGCATGCTCTTGCAGTGCAGCTTTCAAGGGAGATATTTGCATAATATTATGCGTCTGGTGGCATAACTGTCATCACATTATGAAGGTTGCGCTGTTATACTTATACATATCTGAACTGAATGTAGCAGTGGCAGCGTATACGGTGCGGCGTCACTTATAATATACACGTTGTGCCCAAAAGTATTTGTCCAAGTTGTGTCACGTGTTAGTAACAAGTAGCATGGTGGACTACCCTGAGATGTTCATCAGCTGAGCGACTCGCGTAAGAGGCGCGCGAATTTTACTAAAGTGCTAAATGTATAATCCACATACGAGGTTACCAGCAAGCTGACCTTTGTCCATCCTGTACCTTTTCGGCGAGACTCACACTGGCAACCGGTATGAAATGACGATGAAGTGTGATTGTTGGAGAAAGAAGTGGTTTAATTCCGCCCATCAGCGTAATGCGACCCTGGCAAAATAATGTGGGAGCGGCCATGAAGCACACTACTGTTCTTCTTCGGCATATATCAAAAGTGACATGATTGAGTGGTTCTTTCCGCGTTCTCCTTCCGCAAGTGCATAATATGCGACAAGGTTTATCTCCAATCTTGCTACAAAAGTTGGCCTGACATATCTGCGTCATTAGCATAGGAGGGGATCCTCTGGCATGGTTTGAGTCACTGGTTGACTTATTGTCGTTGATGATTATTTCGGCCAAGTTCAGGGAGATCAGGGAATAATATTAAGCGTCCCCATACTTGCTAGATATCATAAGGATAGTATAAGGTATAAGGATGGAGCACTCTCTATTGATTCTCATTGAAGGCCCAATAGCCAGTGAAGCAATTCCGGAACCATAGTTCGTCACCATTCGTTCCTCTCACCTGCTGGCGTCTTTCGGTGTGAATAATTTTTTTTAATGTACCTAGTCTAAATGAACAAAATACATGGATGTAATATGGCTATTAACATGCGTTACTATCATACGATTCTGGAGCTGTTATGAATGGATGAATGCAAACTGGTGTACTACGTTGCCTCTGTCCCAATATCGGCTTATTAGGATTTATCATGGAGGTCAGTCTCAGATGTTGATATAATATTATCATCTGTTGCAATACCACTTGTATCATACAACATGTTTCACATAGTGCACATGTGTCATTGTTGTAGATCAGTCCTATCGAAGTACACTGTCTTGTACATTGTTTTTATATAGACAATCTGCTTATGTCTCTCCGCTTTTCAGACCGAGCAGTGCATATTTGACCACAATAATAATTATGGTGCGACATGTTCTGCCAATCGTAGCAGAAAGGTGAGTAAACCTTTAGGTGTCCAGTTGTACCTCATGAATATGCAGTACGTAGTTTTTCACGTCATATTGGGCAATATTTTAACAGTTTTTGCTTGATGTTAGCTCCTCTGTGATGTAATTGCCAGCTAATATGTATTTCATTGAATTTGATGGTGCAAACGATTGCAATAATTACAGTACGTATACCGCATTAATTTTCATTCAGTGGATATATGATGAACCATAGTTCAGGAGTCATGCCATTTCACAAAATACATACAATCTTACAGTGTATATACATCAGTAGAATATATTGTGCTATGGGGCTCAAATATATTCTTTTGGCCACTTTATTTATCCTGGTCTTGAAGCAACCCTTCGCACAGGCCCCAAGTGAGGGAGTGTGTGTGTGTGTGTGTGAGAAGGGTTGCTTCAAGACCAGGATAAAGTGGCCAAAAGAATATGAGCCCCATTGTATGTACTAATCTCACATCAACCTGATTTATTCCAGAACTGAGTGCTGTACGTCAATCTCTGTTCTCACAAATGCCATGTCACATCCTGTCAGCACTGTTAATAAGCCCCAAGGGCAGCTAGGCCTAAAAGTACGTTCTTTTGGAGAAAAAATCTTTGGATAAGAGTGCTGCCTAAATGCTATTGAGCTTATACATACTGCCAAGGTTATGACGAGACTCTCCATTCACCAAGCAATATAAAAATGCAAGCCTTTACTATGTGTGTATGCATGTCCATCACTTGCACTCTATGGTGACTGATGGACGAGCATGTAGAAGAGCTGCGGCCTGCGGTATGATTAGTCTCCGTGGTATCTGTAGGTCCAAGTGGACTCTCTCATCACACTACCCGTCAATAGACTATATTATTATTATCACGGATGCCGTCCTTTATGCACTGCTCACGAAGATTGCAGTATAGGAGAGGGGTCTTTGGGGGTAGTGTGCAGCATACTGTATGAAATGGGTCAGGATTTTGTCTCTGTCATTTATCATTTGAAGGAGTCTTTCATCTGACGAGAGAAAGGGAAAGGTCAGCCGAATGACTAATATGCATACAGTGTTTGTGAAAAAAGATGAGGGCTTCTTGCTGCACGTGCCACACCGGGGCCATCCGGACTCCAAAATCTACCTCCAAAATTCACGGTAACTGCCGGCAGTTGTCGTGCGTTCGATGAGGAGTAGGTTCTTTGTCGCCTCCTCCAGTGCTGGCTGAGTATTATCCTTCAAGGCGAGGCTTTGGGGTGGTTAATGAGGTGTATATATGAAAAAAAAGGCTGCAATAAATTATTATCGTCCCCTTGGAGAAGAATAAAATTATGGCATCATCTGTCTGCTGCGAATGAGAACTCGGCCCCATTATTTTGTGGTGCCGCAGGCGCGCCGTTATGTTTTAGCTGGTCGTCGCCGTGCTGGTTACAGTATTTCTTTTATCAGGAACGGACAACAACAAGGCGTGACCTCCTGGCGAGGGTCGATCGCAAACTGAGTCGGTTGACGGTCCCATGAATGGTGCCTATATAGCTCTTGCTTTAGACTGTGGTCACTGTGAGTGTAACCTTATATAGATAATACAGGATTAACATAATTATGCGGAAGTAACATGACGCAGCGTGTTGTCAAACTGCCACATGACTTTTACTACTTTCTGCAGATCTGTCGTCTCACGATTTTACTGATCCTCGTCCTCCAGAAATGTCCAGTGACGTCCGTGATGTCCATCCTTACCCTATATTATTAGGCGATACCGGATATCTGTGTCAAACACGACTCTGTTGAAGAGTCATTTTGACAGAGTCCTGCTGCTGCTGCTGCTGCTGCAAATAATAATAATAATAATAATAATAATAATAATAATAATAATAATAATAATAATAATAATAATAATAATAATGATGATGATGATGATGATGATGATGATGATGATGATGATGATGATATTCTTAGTAGTGGGGTCAAAGCAGTGTTTTATATAATTATAAAGAGTGAATGTTATTGCTGATATCAACAACGTCCTTTCTATTCTTTCTATTCTTTCTATTCAGCGTGCGGCTGAAGAAGAATGACGTGACCTGTGCTAAGTGATCCATTCTGGCCATGCACTGCGTGAATATTGTTGATATGGACACGTAATAAGGAAATAACTTCCCCTCAATGAGAATCTGAATGACTTGACTGGAGCTTGCAAGACAAATCATAATTATGTGTTTACGTGGTGGTGTTATGGTGTGTAAATGGCAACTCTCGATAATAATATAATTATCTTCAATATAATACGTATTACTGTTGCCAGCTCATGCACTCCTCTTCCTGCAACCTAATCTTCAGACCTTAGCATACTAAATGCAGACTTACAACCGTGCGACCAGAAGATAATATTATGATGGAGATCATAATCATGAACTCACCGACGACGTGGTTTCAATTAAACGTGCCTGAACCAACAGGACTAAACACAAACATCTGGTTGCATTCAGATTCATCTTGGTTAATGTTTATTCCTATAGAAACTTATAAAAATGCATTTACTGGTGCCTTACTTGGTGCCTTTACTACAGGATACTTTCATAATATTACACCAAAATAGCGTATTAGTGATAATGCACCAAAATGCTCACATCGTGCGTGGATCGCTTGACTACAAAATCATTTTTTGCCTGGTCGAGGGTCCAGGGTCTCAGTTGCTCACTCTCAGTTGTTCTCAGCTTGTTCTCAGTTGCTCACTCGTGAAATGGACTGTCTTTCCGAGGAGTCCTCGAGTCTGGAGTTGGTTAGGGCGCCACGTGAATCCGTCCAACGTGTCCGGCTGCTGTTTGTGTTGGTTAAGTTTTTTTTGTTTGGTAATCAACTGCACCTTTCGGCCTGAATATTGTGTGCTGCGAGAGGAAGCTGTTATTTGATTGGAAGGAAAATAATAAAGTTATGTAACGGTCTTATCCACCTTCAACGGCGGAGATCGGAGTTGTCGGTACATCTTCCCAACACTATACAGACTGTAGGTCCCATGGTCGGCAGCGCTATGCACTCTTCAGCGCGGTCCCGCATGTTACAAACAGGACAGGCCGCGGAACAAATTAAAGGTATTCTCCTGCATTATCCTTGGAGAAAGTCAACACAAGAGGAACGTGTGACTTTTTATTAACCTGAGTATGCTTCCGGAATAATTAACATTTTAGAGACAAAAGTGCTCATTTGTAGGACATATTAACATGAGATGTCAGTCAAATTAGGCCATTTCGGGCACTCTTCATGAACCCATGAAGGCTGAAATCGTAGTAATTTATAAGACGAAACTTATCCTTCGGTTGATCCGTCGGTTGATGACTTACGACTCGTAGCCTACAACTGATCTGGGTGTAGTATATGACGTATGATTCCATTCATCTGTCTCAATGGCTTCAAAATCTCTCGATTGAATAGGATGTTACTGGGCAAAGTGCGATTCCGAGATGACTCTTGCAAGCAAGTACAGCGACAATTATTCTGACATAATTTACACAACTTGCAAATTAAATGCCTTATTAGGCAGCATGCCTCAAATGCTATATACGGTATACCAACAAGCACTTTCAGAGGAAGCTATACCACACGAGGGGACAGGATGTTGACCTGTCCACTGGACTACGACATGCCCCTGATGATATTACTCATCAGATATGTCGGATCAAACATCACCACCGAATATATATTGCATAGAACGAATCAACCCAACATGATGTTTTAACACGTTATAACATTTACAGTGGTCGTGCCGGTAATGATGTAAAAATTATGTTGGAAAGTTTCTGGTAAAATGTGATTGCATTACAGACGAGTGTTAATTCTTATAGCCTGTGAATTCAGGAAATATGACGTTATGGTCGGAAATTTAACAGGTTTTGTTACCATACTGTTTGAACCTCTAGCAGTCACTGACCCAGAAACTCTATCTATAAAATAATATACCTTGAGATTTACATTATCGTATGTTCCAAGCCCTCTTCTTATGACATGTGCACAGGTGTATACTGTACCTGAAACCCAACGTACAATGTACAGTACATAGATTATTTTGTATTTAACCATTCACTGCACTGGGACGGCATAATATTTTATCATTATGTTAACGTATCCGGAGTCTCCGCAGAAAAGTTGCCCAGATTATGGGGCTACAAGCACGAGGTATAAAATATAATTATAAAATAATATAACTTACTTGTTGCTATAATACTTCACAGTGTGTTTCTGCAAACTGCCCTTTTAGCAATATCGGCACGTACACGTCACTCACTGCTCAGTTTATGAATATGCTCTCCTTCCGTCTGGTTCAATATATTATAAGCTCTTTGGTCTGGTTATTGGTTGATCCTGCGCCGACAATGATTGGAGTCACCACCGTGTAGTGCATAAGTACCACACTTTAGTCGCAGTGTTTGGTCAGTTGCAGGTCAACACCTATAGGTCACGGGTCACTCTTATGAGAAATCAGTGACAGCATTTTGAACCAAGTGCCTGCAGGTAAGAGTATCACTGACTATATACATAATAAATTATAATAATTGTTATTGTCAGTTGCAGGAGCGGCATGACTTCGGGTCCTTTTGGGCAGTAAGATTCCTCCTTCTATCTGCCGTTGAGTCCTTGGAGATCGTACTATGGCTGTTCCACTCCGTATTATGTATGGGCAATTTTTTTGTGCCTTTCCTATTGGATTTGGGGATGTTTCCTCGAAACTTTGTTTTGAAATAATTTCCTATAGTCTCTATAGCCTTTCTTGTATAGTTGGAGAAGAAGTCACTCTCGCTAAATTGGCGGGTGATAAAACGAGTAATCGAGAGTCAGTGCACATAATTATAGCTACATCATTTTGACCCCAGCTGATTTTTGACTCTCATTTTTATATAAAATATTAGAGCCTCTAAAGCTCGATTGGGCAATAGAAGTGGCTAGAATTTACAAGTGCTGTTTTTACAGAATGTCGTAATCAAATGCAGTTATTCGAGGTTCCGGTACTGGTCCTTTACATTGCAAGTGGCCAGGGTTTTCGTGATTGGGATTGACTGTGGACTGATCGTCTGGAGAAGACATGTGTTTTTGTCCTGTCTGATGCTCACCTTCCATCAAAATCGAGGCTGCGTTATACATACTCTTCATAAGAAGTGGTATAAATAAAATCGAGTGAGGCGGAATCTGTCACCAAATTCTGCGCCCTTACCGTTAGTGACGGGACAATCACCAGCATGCTCTTACAAACACTGAATATATTCCGTGGACTGGCGTCATTGTCTCGGCACGGAAGGAATATGCTGTCCCTTGATCGCCCTTTATTTTTTAACGTGATGGGGGAACCATTCGAGCCTGAAAGAGGGTATAAGTAGTTCGTCGGGGTGTCGCAAAACCTGCGGAGGTGTGCGTCCCTTTGATGATTCAGTATTGCGAGCAGTATTCTGGATAATAAAACACATCACAGGCGCAAGTGATGGCCTTCCGTTTGGATTCTTTTGAATGTCTTTGACCAACCACCGAAATGTGCTTCATCACTTTGGCCACAGGGTTAGCCTATTCCATCATCAGCAGAACTGTCGAGTGTAATATACAGGGTGTATCTGAACTCAGTGCCCCGACGTATATGACTGCCTTCCTAGCCACCAGAGGATCGATTTAAGTATAGGAGTCATTATGTTTGGCCGCCGCATTACGGAGATAATTGGCCGCAAACATGTAGTACAAAATATCCTGTCGGTTAGGCCACCCATCGAACCCTCCCCCAGTCAGAAGGCTCTGGAAGGTCTGGGGGCCGGACTTCGTTGGTTTGTTGCCCACAGGTGGTAAGGCCTCTTTGGCGAGTTACACCAGAAAATTCTATTTAAAAGTCAGAAGGAGCGATTAGGCAAAAATCGCTAAAGAGTGTATCTCCGTAATGCGACGGCCAGACATAATGACTCCTATACTTAAATCGATCCTCTGGTGGCTAGGAAGGCAGTCATATACGTCGGGGCACTGAGTTCAGATACACCCTGTATACTATGACGTCGTTCAAATACGTGTGATGCAGGATGGAGAGGTTCATTATTCATTGCCTACTTAAATGTGGGATCACAGATGTCTGGGTCAAACGGTGTTAGTCATTTTAAAAGTACTCTTGTTCCTATAAAATAATGTCACGACACCTTTTTTTTCCCCCTGGACATCCTACATGATTGCACATTCATTGAGCTCTTCTCCTGCAGAGCAGTTTCACAATTGAAACGTTCGATGAGAGAGGCTATACAGATGCGACATGTGAACAACTTTTTTGCAATAGGCCTATGGTATTGTCTATGAATGAACTATAAAATACATGCTACACTTCTCTTGCCGGATGGGTGACAGCAACCGATACGAAGAATAACGGTATATCACGAATGTCCATTTTTTAAATTGGTAACTAACAATAATTTCCTTGTTCGTCTCAGGGCTTTAATCAATATGACTGAAAACCAACGCTGAAAACAAATAGCACCTTATCGACACTATACACTATAAATGGCCGCCACCAGGGTCGCCGCGGTTATTGCTTCAGCGCATAGGTCACGTCACCGGCGGATCTGCAAAAACAAGTTGTTTTCTTTAAGGTAACTTATGGTTGCTGGTATGGTATATAGGGTCACCTGCATGGAAGGGACTAAAGGTCGCATTAATGCCGGTCACTTGTCTTCTTTCTCGCTTTTATAGGCTGGGTGTGGTACGTATCGTATACGTCTGCTGTGATTATTTGTGTACGTCGTTTTCGACAGCTTGGTTACAATGAAAGGTGATCCAGGGATCAATCGAAGGCCTCACTCATCGCTTCCGGGTGTCGGATGAGTATATACGTAGTAGACCTACAGCAATAGGATCTGCCACTTCATATGAAGAGGTAACAATCATCCGGCGCGTCCCCAGTTAGGTATTAGGTCCGAAGTGTCAGCAGGGTGCCGCCGTCAATAAGAATCTAAAACACATGCCGCGCGTACTAATACTATTGTATTCAGTCCAGATTATCTTGTCAAGAGAAAAACATATTAGGACATTGGCTCTTTTCCCTATATATAGACATGATTGTATTGATATTCCTGCCTTCCAAGGAGCAATTGGTCGACCATGATGGACCTGCAGGACTGGCCATCAGGTATAATATTTTGCGAGATGTACACAAAGGTTATTTTCTACAAACCACATCAGGTCTGCCTGGTTATACGATGACATCAGTTCATTTTCCGTCGAGGCCGGTGATAAAACCTATCTGTAGAAGTGGCATGGTGATTGCTGGATTCCTGATGACATGCGCAGTGGGAATGGAGGACTCATTACGATCTATAGGTTGCATTTGCTGCCAGTCTCTCATGGACACCTCATTACGTGAACCTTGACATGAACGAATTATTGTCTTCTTACGGGGGCCCTGAACGTCCAACATTATTTTCCAATATGGCAGGGTGGACAATGCCTATCCTCCTCTCCACCGATGCCAGTGGATTATTCTATCACTTTACGTTTTGTTGGACACAGGATGAGTAGTGGCTCTGGATTTCTTCACCTGATGCTCCCTTGCTGTGCGCCGTTTCATAACGGCCTCTCTCATTCCGCAGAATTCATTCTGAAAGTTAAACAATGTTACATATCTGTGTGCCGTAAGGTTTCGTATACCAGTTGCATTGCTCGCCTTATTCGAGCATATAATATTCCATAAGGAGCACTGATTCGGATAGCAAGCCTAACTTAGTGTTCCTAAATTTTCTGCCAAATTTGCATCATATTAAACCTCACCACTTTTATGCTCACCGCGATTGGCAATAATTATGTTGTGTTCTGTGATAGAGAGAGAGAGGGAACAATCTTCGTCACACTTGTTCCTTCCCTTGGCAAAATAATGTATATGATAATTCTTTTCGTTTGATGTTCTACAAGTAAATCGCCCAGCTAACTTGTAAGTTCGTTGAACCAGTCAGAGAGCAATGTACAGGGAACAATGTGTCAGATGCTCCAGCAATATTAATAATAATAATAATAATGATGATGATGATGATAATAATAATAATAATAATAATAATAATAACTTACTGTATGGTGATTATGAGAGTCGACATGAATCCATGTAGAATTTACAATCATACATCAGTGGTGTAAGTATGTAAATATATCCATAAAGAATAAGCAACGTAAACGCATGTTGTGGGCATCACGAGCGGGCCATCTTTTCCCTCGCGACGATGCAATCTCACATAGAGTGAAGTGTGTTACATGTAACAGTGCGATGTGTTGTGACCGAGTTGCAGCAAGATGTTACAGGAACGGAGAGATAATTATCCTTACTCCGTGTTTTTTACAAAGTAAAATGTTGTATGTCGGTCCAGTCGCCAACACCATTGTCTCCATGAGGACATGACTCGGGGCATCAGGATTCCATTGTTGGAAAGGGTATTATATTGGTCCTGATCAAGGGAATGTCGAGAAATCGCCTGGACGAGAGGAGATGTTGGATTTCTTGATTATATATGTATATACGTAGTAGGCCTTATCTGCTCTCCACCTCTACTGAGCAGGTCAAAGTGAGATTAAATAAGAGAAAACAAGATTAGATCGCACAGTCCTTCAGTGACGCAGTACCGGCAGAATGAACATACACTTGGTTAAACAACCTAAAAGTTTTCTCTCGCGTATTATTATCATCTGAAATGGAAGTGACAGGCATTCTCTGGTGCATGTGCCGCACTATATACCATAAATTGCCCCTCATCCGGAAGTTATTAGTGTAGTGTGGTGATGATAAAGTGCCAACTTATTTCGAAGACCTCGCGACGATTGATTTGAAACTGCGACTCCTCTTTGTCTAAAAACTACATAACAAAAGAATATCAATGAGTAATGATAACCTGAGCTGTCGCAACTAGCTTTTTTTCTCGTACACGGCGTAGCTAGAGGTCTTTTCCAGGTGGTACACGAGTGAATATGATGGCAAGTAGAGGCTAATAATAATCGTCTTTCTGCAAGCAGTGAAACGTGAGGTAATTGCTTGACTCACTTCAAAAAGCATTATAATGTCTGTAATTTTATACTTATAATCATAATGCTGGCTTGTTTCATCTGCCAGTATAGTGGCCACCTTATTGACCAGTCTAGGCCAATGATAGGGTCAATATGAGCAATAGTATAAGCTTACTTGTATTATACAGAAGTACCCGTCGCTTGATAGGGTCATTTGTATGACGTAAGTATTCTGTGCGACAATCCGAAGAAACATGCCCATCGCCATGTCAAGATCACACATACATAGAATAAAAATTAGAAGCAGCAGTACGGCATAGCAATACGGCGTCATAATTATATTGTCTGCTGCTTTTTGCTATAGCCTATAATGTACAGGGTGGACGGAAAGTATCGGACCCGCCCAGATTTTGGATTGTAATGTGTGTCCTGGAGGGTACTGGATGTGCCTGAGGAGATATTCTTAATGTGGAAATGTGTCGCGTTGATTAATTTACCAGGGTAGAACAAAATGATGTCTACTGTTCTTTTGTACCCACGAAATAATTGAAAGTAAAAAAAATGAAGGGTACCAAAATGATTGCAAAGTAATGAACCTGGGTCCGCCAGAAGTTGATCAAATATTATTTTTCATATTTTTATTCGACCATGTGAGAGACCAATGCGAAAAATAAGATCAGGAATGAATTCGCCACATTTTCATGAAGGGGAACTAGGGGAAAAATGGGTAATGAAAACGTCACCTGTTGCAGAATACGACCAGATTCCTCCGAGGCAACAAGTAAAATAAACGCAAAACAGATAAGATTTGTGTGGATGAGTCACATATTATAGTCGAAGTTATAGTAATGGAATTATTGCGGAAGCGAATGTGCTGGCATGTTGTCAAGATTGTATACTTCAACTGCTTGTGCCATGTGTACATTTCAAAGACGCTGTGAAATGTAGAGTTCAAAAACATGGGGAGGGGGGGGGGGCGCTCCGAAACTCTCCGTCCCCCCTGTATATGCAATAATTATAATGATATAAAAGTTGGTGTTCGACGTACATTCCGCGTGCCAATTCCTCAGCGCAAGAAAGCCGCATAACTTTGCTGCAAGGACTTTACTCTATCACTACCTCACGTGACAAACTGGTTACGGTAGTGAGCTCATTTATGAAACACACAAGGTGTCCACTACACAATTTTGGTATTGTCAGTGCTCTTCAAACATTTTCTTACTCGGGCTCGGGTGCATGAAATTTAGAAACAAGCTTAAATTACTGGGCTGCATAAATATTCCTTAACACTTGTTATAGGGCGTTGTCGGGGGATAGTCGCTCCGGACGACAACTTTATTTCCTTCCCTGACGTCATTGTCACATGGAAAATACATTCTCCCATTTCATGCCAGTTTCTCTTTTCGACATAATTATTATTATTTCCTCCCGATTTCACCTATATATGGAAGGCAGTAGCAGTGGGAAATCTAGCAGTAAATTCAATCTCCACACGGCATTATACAGTAGGAAATTTACTTGTAGGACTAGTAGGGGATAATATGAGTGTGGCAGAATGTACGAATTAGTAGCCTTATGCGAGCCTAATTAATAAACAATGCTTTGCGTGTATTCACAAGCAAATAAACCAGACAACTCTTCTCCGGATGTAACGGGGAATATTATATTGGTACACCTGATGGCCTTGGTATATAGCCTAACTGTGGCAGTCTTTCTTCTCGGAAGGGTGTCTTGGGTACCTATAATGTTAACGTGATCGGAGGTTATATGGACAACATACTGCGAATCAGATGGCTCGTCAAGTCACTCTTTTTAATTTCGAATCGATTCTCGTACGATTGAGTGTTCAATGTGGATATTGGTCGACTCCTGAGATAGAGTATGATGTGTGCGTGGGCTAGCTATGCTGACATTGCGAAGCGGCTCGCAATGAGCATTCATTCCATCAACCAATCAATTTATTTAACTTCCCTATTTTAATCTATGGAGGGACCCGACTCTTTTCATGATGCATCTGTCATCACAATGAGCATTGATTCATCAGGTATAGTTCATCCCAGGGCAGTTCTTAAACAGAATCGTGTTGTTGTCCTCCTCTATCAGAACTCGTCTAAAGATTTTGTTTTTCGATTGACCTCTCCACCAATCCGGCGATCCTACACTCCACCTCATTCCTACAATATGAGGTAATGGCCTACATAATTATCTCAGCATAATATTCCTCAAATAGGCCTGTGAAGATTAGTATTAGACGTTCCCTTTTGTGATCGTGATCAATTGTCTCGGCTCTCGTCCGCCTACGTAGTGCATGGGCCAGAAGGTTTCAACAACAACAACAACAACAACAACAACAACAACAACAACAACAACAACAACAACAACAACAACAATAATAATAATAATAATAATAATAAATAAAATATATAATATCCTTGATGCGATGGTACATGAAATTGATGAGAAAGTAAATATTCGCTTGACGATGAGTGAAGAGGGGTGGCGATGTGGGCGCACAAGGTGATGAAGGATGATCGTTGATCATCCTGACTGTTGAGGGCCACCCAAGTGGCTCCTCTGCTCACCACGAAGCCAGACTCTCAGGGGCACAGAGAAGGGGAGTCCTGGTGGTTGCATCAGTCCCAGCTATAAGATACAGTCTGGCCGGAGACGTATTATTTTTGGACAGATAGCATGTAACAATAACATGGGGTTCGTTTTACAGCGGCCAATTTGGCGATTAGTTTGTAACCATGTGATATGTCTCACAGATGCTCCAGGCAACCTGTTTTGCCTTTTGCACCAATGTGTTTTTTTTTTTTTTTTTTTGAAGCCCTTCAGCAGCTGATATACGAAAAGGTTGTGCAACACCGTACGCTGGATCCGTCGTTGCAACCTTGTATTAGATATGCATTTGGCTGGAGTTTGACTAGAGAGAGAGAGAGAGAGAGAGAGAGAGAGAGAGAGCGGTGATGGTGGTGACTCCTCCTCTCCTTCTGCCTCAACACAGCATCATTCTCATTGTCTGCTCCAAATGTCTTCAGCATGATGCACCGTGAGCGGTCCTACGGGGTTCCAGGAGTACATCAAAGTTGGAACTCGCTCTTCCAAGATGACTGTTGATTAGCACGCTCGTTTGTTACACCGGCACTCCGTCGACATGTAGATTTTACAGAGAAGCCCTGAATCAGGTGGTGCTTGCTGGGAGAGCTGGACCTTGAAGCAGCCAACCTACCAACCATTCACAATATCATGGATGTCTTCTCTCTGGATCTACAGAAGATGCTAGATGAACGTGGTTGTCGAGTAGTCGACATGATGATTACGTCACGGTCGTCACCGTGCAACAGTCACGAAGGTGGTTCTCATTGACACTGCGTCAGTCATTTCAAATAGGATTACACATGGAGCAACAGTCAACAGGCACAATTTTGGCGACCTATAATAATAATAATAATAATAATAATAATAATAATAATAATAATAATAATAATAATAATAACGACGACGACGACGACGATGTTGTTGTTGTTGTTATTTAGAGGTGTTGGCTCTACCACACCAACAAGGTGTAAATCCAGAATGGGTAACAATTTTGTTTGAAATTAAAACATTTTCCTATAGCCTTACTCGACCTCATTAGGTGCAAAACTCGACGCCTAAGGATTATATTGTCGTATGTCCACGTTTTAACAATGGACATACGACAATATAATCCTTAGGCGTCGAACTGTTAAGTGAACCAAAATGGCACTTTGAGCAGCATAAAAGATGTTAGTATAGTCCTGGGGTGCAGGTGAGGTTAAATATTTGTGATACTGATGCTGTCTTTATTATTAGGGTGATGATTACTGGCCCAGCATACACTTCGAGCTTTCGCATAAGCTTTCATCGCAGTTAATTTTGATGACGAAGAACAACCAGATTTTTAAATAGGAGTGAGGTCATTTGAGTAACTCTTATAAAAGCTAAAGTAGCAGGGTGAATAATCATGTGTGGGTTTTCAGTTGTTGGACTAGTTGGAGACGTCACTGCGGTGATGTTACTAGACAACGAAGGTGTCACTGATTAGCCTTTTGGACTGTTCCTTTGGGCAAAACCAAAATTATAATTATCAGCAGAGATAATAATAATTATAAGGAAATATATGTCACTGGTTGCCAGCTGTACGATAGATACTAAAGATCGCCCTGGTTAGGGAAACTGATGATTGAATGCATGTCTTGCTCCAGCTCAGTAACAATAGGGAAAATATGGGTATTATAGACTGCATTAGTAGTGAAAAAATCAAGTTGCATTTGGTAGGCTACTGCATTATTATAATGAGGTGGTTGCTGAGGGTTTCGAGCATTATTTTAAATATCGTTCCTTCGTCAATGCTGAGTCAGCGGCGTTGGTTGAATGCTGTACTAATAATGCCTTTTGATCGATGGAGACAATAGCCTTAAGTGATAAACTGTTACGCTGCTCCAAACCTTTGGCGGAGGATGCTGCGACGTATAGGTTATTTTATTGGGAAGATCAACAATCCATGTACTATACACTCTCTGTGAGAGGCGCAGGAAGTCTTAACTTTTTCAATGGGTCGCCATAGCCATCCTCTAAAAGTAATAGCAATCATCAATTAATATAAAATTAATAGCAAGCGGCATCAGTCTCAAGGGGTCCTTACCAACTTGGCGTCGTCACGAAGAATGATGTGACAACAGTCGCTCTCCTCACGCTGTAATTATTATTGTAGGTCTCCTTGGTTAGTGACTGTAACAATCAGGTCGGCTGCACTGTACTGGCAGCTGCATAAATCAGCATAAATCACTATCGCGTTGCACGTATTCCGATAGCGGGCATAAAGATCATGTAAGTATAATGACGTGGCAGAGTCACTATCTTTATGTAAACAGGTTGTGGAATCCGTCGTTTAAGAGCGACGAGGCATCATGGTTTTGTATCGGGAATATAATTATGCGGTTTAAACCATGAACTTCCGCAGCCAGTCGTGCGTATCATGTTGCAACCATTTTGTGTTTCCTAGCTGCTGGTTTCGCGTAAGTGAGCAATATGTTTTGATGTGCTGTGCGTACATGTTGCAGTATCTTGTTAGCAGCAAATTAAGATACTTTTTATGTCAGTGCCGGGTGAGGGATGATCAGTATAGGTGACCGGCAAGCATAAATAGTTATGTATTACGGTGAAGTGAAAATGTGACTCACTTTATACACCTTGCAAACGTCCCTTAATTGAAGTAATGGAAACATGAAGGGGTCAATAACTGCCGGAATAAGTTGTTGCAACTGTGGTTGCAATAGGTTATTAGAAATTGGTTTTCATGTTGGACGTGTAAACTAGGTAAGCTTTTGACTCGTATAAGACTAATATTGCTTGTTCAGGGTTTACCATAGTCTGAGCAACTACTGTATCGACCTTACCGAATACAATGCAAAAGTCATCAAACTTTCTGTATACCAAGTGATGAGAATAAGTCACCGACGCTTTACTTCTTATTAATGCTGAGCTTAATACGAGTGCTTATCAAATCTGGATCCATCACATAATAATTATTATCATTATGCTGACTCTGATGCGAGATACATTTTAGGCATGTTGATTAAATACTTTCTGCTGCTGGTCTTCCCATTACATTAATAAATAATTTGTACATTTTTTTGAACTGGACTCAATGTGGGGCCCTGCACGGATTCATCTCCTGTTCAACCACTATCAGTGCTTGATGACTGTGTAATACGGTGTAATTTGATGTTGCAGTGGATTTACTGGGCGGATATGATTATCCCATGTAATGTAATCAATCCCACAGAGAGAGTTTAATTTAGTAAGATGCTGCACCATGCAAGAGTTTCTGTATTAATTATTTTCTTCTCTAGAATCTCTCTTCATAGGTATATACCAATATATAGGACCTAATAAGAGAACATGTACGTTTCACGTTACGAATAAAAAAGCGTTGGCTAACATTATAAGGTAAGGTATATATTGTGTATGTGGCAGTCCACTTTATGACAAGACCGATTTATTCGCAATACGTTGAAATGAGTTACATGCAATGATGGGGAAAAAAAACTATTTCTCAAGATCACACTACAAATGTCGCACTGCAATGCGTCGATGTATTTATTTATTTTTAATTATGCAGGGATAAAATATTATTTTGAAGAATGATGGTAAACGTAGGCTACTTATTGAGAGGGAACACACTTGTGGTTTACGTTAATTTTCAATAATACTGTGCTGTTCGAAGTGCTGTTCTTATTAAGACTGATGTAGCCTAAATCGAGTTTGTTGGAGACCTTGTTATAATATGTGAATGGCGGTTATAATTAATAACGTTAGGCTTGTTTTCGCTGAGAGACTTATTCGGACCATCATTGGGGCGGAAAGTCCCAAAAAGTGGTTCAATATGGACGATATAGGCCTTTAATCCTGCTCAATGCGGAGGATGAAATAGATACATGTATAGTATGTAAAACCTGTCGTGAAATTAACAAAAGCATATTATTATGAGGTATTGGGCGGCATACGTATGACTCTTGTGGACAACATGTGGGCACGCGATGATAATAATAATATTATCTACACTATACACACAGTACTGAGCGATCTTGGATGCAACATTACAAAAAAGGCTACGTTTAATTTACGCATGCCTGTACGTGGAACGTAACACATGTGGAGAAGTGGAGAAGAAAAGAAAGAGACGCCACCTCCAGCGAGAGTTGTAGTTCTCTTTCTGGTTGGGTCGTCGTCCTCAGCTGCTTTCATTCTGGGTAGTCTATTTCTCTGGGGTTATATTTCGTCTAGCTCTGACCAAGCACCACCAGGGAAGGAAGGAAGGGAAGAAGGCAGCAGCTCAATGGTGGATCACTTATTATTGTTAATTACACTTGACACCCCCCC
>KZ538431.1:0-14627 GCA_000934665.2 Catajapyx aquilonaris
CCTCCTAACTAGTCCAAACAAATCCCTGAGGTCAATTCTTGCCGTCCCGTCATTTCCGTCTACACCCCCTTTTTGAGCATTCATTGCCTGGACTAATTTTGTAATAACGGCAACACAAAGCCTTACGTACAGTTTTACCACATTGGGACCACGAATAATTCATTGGGTTGCATGTACAGTAGGCCTACACATAGGCCTGATTGTGTGTGCACACACACGTATGACCCAGAGATAAGAAAGAAAGCGACTTGCATTTTTTTGGTTACTCTCTTGTATACACTGCATTGCGCTGTCTGTACATTTCAAATCATGCTAAATTATTTACCAATTTCGCCGGCGCAGCAGCGTATAGCCACTTTCTGGTTTGGGTGAGTTTACGTATTATTCTACAAGTAATACAAAACACGCGATACGAAATAGTTCAAATGAATGGGTAAAGATATATAATCAAGATTACAGGGTACTGCTCTTTTTGCAGGTTGTCATTCACTTTATCGCTAACAACAAGAAGAGCGCAATTTTCAGCATTAGGTCATTAAATATACACTGTTTTTATGTATTAAATGTATGAAATTAGGTCAACTGTTTGTGCACATGTTAATGTCATATACGTAATGGCAGACTTTCCTCCTGTAGGATAGTACTCTAATTTAGAAAAGACCGGCTCCTGCCTGGAACTTCTCACACATCATATATGGGCTTTGAAAAATGTTCTGCGTGTGTGTCCTCATGCCCAAACTATATAGGACACAGACACACAGTTTGGGAAACTGGACTGTAGTGAATCATCAACGACTGACTTTTCATTGCTTTCGGAGTTCACTTCCCGGCAGCACCAATATCTTTCCAAACGTATGGCAACAATATCTGCGATTTATAACTTGCTATACTCTTGTATTGTTTCTCATGGTTCTCATGGTGTGTTAAATCCTTCACACCCATTTCACCAAAAGGCATTGGCATCAAGTATAGTGTTATCGTATCACATAGCGTCATATACGTTGTGTATTAGAGTTAATGATTTGATAAAGATTAAGTTATAAAAAGCTATTGTGAATTACAAAATCAATGCGGAAAACATCAAGGGATTGTTTTTTTAGTCCCGGAAACATTGGCAGAATCTCTCATTGCGATTTAGTTGCAAGCCCGCAAGGCCTACAGTACAATATATTCGCGTTTCAAAATGAAAACACTGTGTGTAGTTCAAGTGTATTCAGGGTGTCTCAGGTTCAATTATCGTCACGGAAAATAATCGAGGAAACGACGCATAAAATACTGCAAAAATGCACACATACGTACACACATCTTTGCGACAAAAAGGTCATTGAAAGAATATTTATGAAGATGCGCAACACACTCAGCAGTTTTGAGGATAGTTGCTCACTCACAGAATTTAGAAAAGCAGTACAAAAAGGTAGGCCGAACGGACGTCCCTGCGGATATAAACGGTAAAAAGTTAGACAATTTTTCTGAATATTCCGGCCTAACAATATTGATGAATAACAGTCACATTAGCTATATGTTCTAAGCATAACATCTGAAATATTAACTGTTACTACTGCCCGCATATTTAGCGGTTCTGAAGATGTCTATACTGCATTGAGCTACACAATGCAATGTTAACTGATTCAAACTACTTTGCCTTTTAAATCGATATGCTTGTAGTCGCGCTAAAACCTCTGGATAGACCTACTGTGCAGTGTGCTGTCCACAGTTTTAAGTAGAAATTTTGAGGATCGGGCCGAGAAGACATAACCGAAAATCCTTTCCCCGCCGCCCCGCTCGCCGAGAGCCCTGCAATTGGGGGAATAAGCCCGTAAAGCAAGGAAACTGCTGCCAATTTGAAAAGTGCACTGCTTGCCATAACCGTCAAACGGTACGGTTTTCAGGAGCGGAGGGTTTTGGGTGGGGGGGATGGTGTGGTGCCGACTAAAAACACTTCGCACCATCCGGCCTGGTGCTGTAGAATATGTATTAAAAAATGGGAAGAAGAAGAAGAAAAAACGAAAGACTGGGGAGGTGAACATCAGGCGCAGGCCGGAATGGATTATGCATATGGCCAAGGAGACGCCGAGAGAAACTAAGCCTTTCCGTACCATTTCATTAATTACAGAAAAGTCATTTCGGCGTCGTAAACCGCCTTCCCCCTGTTTAAATTTACATAAGTGCACATTCTTTCATCTGCATATTAGTCTGGAGGTCTAAATATTCCACCGGAAATCCTCTGGTGTCTCTCCCCCCCCCCCTCCCACTCCATCCCTTGCAAACTATATAGCTTCCATATAGTATAGCACCAACCAAGGAGACCTCGCCATCAGGCATTCAGAACTCCTATGAATGCATTAAACGCAAACCGAGATAACGCAGTAGAAAATGCCATGTTAATTTGCAAGATATGTGGAGATATATGAATGCAAAATAAGGTTGAAATTGTCGCCAACGCAAAGTTTCCTCCCAAGGGCATGGTCTAATTTCGAATGCACGGGTTGCGTTGCCAGCAGTCCTCTGCTAAATTCATTAACAGGCTCAAAAATGTTCCGAGTTTCTGGCTTGCCCGTTTTCTCATTGCATCTAATTTTTAAAACTTTTGTCACTCATTTAGTTCATTACTGCATTCTCACCCGGGCTGGGGTAATTTGTGTCGCGGAGAGGGAATAGGCCGGGAGGGGTGGTAGCTTTTTGGAGGGGGGGGGGGGGAGCTTNGGGAAAGTGACTGGGGGAACCAGAAAATAACTATATATATGCAGCTGGTTCGCATATTTTTAACCAGCATTTTAATTGCGATACATAACCATATTTATACACTGCTGAAACACTGCGAAAAATTAAGAGTCGCCTTGGAGCCCCCGGGTGACCCACAACAACTGTCTGGGAAAAAAACAAACAAACAAACAAACAAAAAGAGTTGGGGTTGCTGCAGGGGCCGCGCATTCGAAACGACGTCGTTTGGACCTGGTCGTCTAATAACATGCGTTTCAAGTGTACGTAAATCACACCTGGTTTGCTCATTTCTGCGTCCATTTGGTCTGCGGATGAATTTGAAATACCCACTGCTAGGGCCGGGGTGGATATTGCGCTTGGGGAGAAAGATGGGGGCAAAATGGACTTTGTTTTCAGTGGGAGGGGGGTTGGCGAAATGGCGAATATGAGGAAAGCCATAGCTAGGCCCAAGAATGTCATATGCAAGGGCGATATACGAGGGGTCGTTAATTATGTATCGCCGGGCTTGCGTATATTATTCCGGAGAGGTCAACTTGGGTCCGACTCTGGCCGTACCGGAAAGGCCGGGCAGGGAATGCCCCCGGATCGTAAATGGGCAAGAACCGCAGTTGTTTTGGAAAACGCCAAGGATGTATTATAACAGCGGTCTCATTTGGGGGGGGCTTTATGTTGTGATGGCCAAGTTTGTGCAGCCCAGAGTCGGATATGGTTTTGCACCGCGGGGGATTTGGAGTGGGGGAAAACTCGGTGGCCACTCTCTGTTCTTTGCACCACCTTTACTTTCCACTTTTAGTACTTTTCCGGAGGGGTAACCCGCATTGCCCTGTTGGGTCAACAGGGAATTAAACTGCTGGAGACGGGAATTACATGCGCACTAGAAAAACCCTCGCTTCGCTCGCAATTAAGGGCACAGGCCAGCCACTCGCTTTTTTTCTAGGCCTGTGGCTTGCGGTGGTGGAGTACATGTTAATTCCCCTCCCCCATATCAGTTGGACATCCTAGAATGAACATCTGAAACCTCCCATACTTTTCAAGCTTCCATGGAAATGACCTCAACAGTATGGGTAGACAGTGTCAACAAAGTGTGATGAGGCCAATCGGAAGCGTCGCGGTAACAACGGTGGACCAATAAGAAGTACTTCTGATTTGTCCATCTTGCGTTTCTATGGAAATAGTAGCCGGCTATGACGTCACGGTCGACTCCGATTGGATGCAGCCATAAGGCCTGCACTACTCCAGCCAATCGGAGTCGACCGTGATGTCAGAGCCGGCCACTATTTCCATAGGAACGCAAGATGGCGGCATCCATATAGGACACGTAAACAGTCCAGCCATTCAGAGACGACGTGAAGTCAGAAGTTGGCGACTCTCTGACTCGAAGTTCTCTACCTCATCTAAGTTATAGTCAAAAGACATCCTAAAATGCACTTCTAGAACCTCCCACCTTTCAAGTTCCACGGTAATGACCTCAACAATATGAGTAAAACAGCTGGCAGCGAAAAGATCACTGTTTACTCGTATTGTTGTGTAATGGGGCCAATCGCAATATGAGGTGGACCAACACGAATAGGATTTTAATATTACATGTTTGGCTCTCTAATCATCTGACAGGTTTCATAACCTGAGCATGTCTCGACTCACCTGATAGCAGCCCAGTTTTTTGCTTCAACAACCAGTGTTATCGCTCTATGCCCCCTTCCTATATCAAAAAAAGCGAGGAGTGGTTTTTGGCTGCCGTCTCCCGGTATCCCTTGCAACGCAAAATCCCATTATCCCCGTGTTCGACAGCATCGGGAAGGCTCGGTAATGACGGTAGAAATCATGGCAGGGCTCGCCTTTAACCCTTGGCTGTGCAACACCCCCCCCCCCCNCCCCCCCCCCCCCCAACCCAACCAGCAACCCCCTCCCACCCTTTTCCCGGAGAGCGCTAGACGCGCGTATAATTGAGTTTGGAAGGCGAATCACCCCGTGTCCCTAAAGACCCTTGACAATATCTGCCCGTTAAAACTCGCACCCGGAATGGCTTGCCACAACCAGGCCACAAGGGGATGTCAAGGAGCAAAGGGGAGAGGCGAGGCAGGGCTTCCGTTAATAGTATTTGATCGGCCTGCGCCAAGAGACACCTTCCTCTCTCCCTCCCCATCTACCCCACCCACACCCCCACATTGGCTGCCTCACCTCTCCTGCATATAGACCTAAATGCCATTGCTCCACATGCACCAAACACGTCATGCCCCACTTATTTACTACAGGGTGTCTATTATGGGGAAGAATTCAAATGTGGGAAGTGTCGACTTGTTGTATAAAAATGACTGAATGGGAACAACAATCATCGTGCATGTTCATATGGGAATATCTTTATGCAAATTTGAATTATTGACGGACAGTTTGGCTGTAGAATGAGGAAAAGTGCTATTGAGCTTATCCTGTAAGTCTTGCAACCTATGCGCCTCTCTTGGCTTACGGATTGCTGTACTTCAGGGGCTAACTGCGGACATAGTCGCCTCGAGTCGGTTATGTACGGACATGATTATAGTAGTGAGGATAATACTAGTAAAGTGACAGTGAGTTTAACAAGTGTAACGAGAGGCCTCCTAGCGATATTATTTTCAGAGTCGACTAACACTGCACATTCCGCCAAGAGCATATCCCTTCACGGCTCGACTCGAGAGACTTGAATGCCCTGGTGGGAAATGAAAACCACCTACAAGTACTCTGTACAGAGACACCAAACCCTGCTTGCTGCGTCACCGCACTCGCGATGCGTAAACCCAATTATGACACATTTAGAAAATCTGCTGCAATCAGGCAACCCCTTGACTGATTAGAATTTTTTTTTATTATAGCGGCTGTGCATGGCTGGTCGGATTCTGATGGGTTGGCTATACACATTTTATATATAGGGGAGGCGGGGTTGATTGCAGAAAGATAGAGAGGCAACTAGTGGCAAGATTTTCAAGTCGAGTGCACGTGTTGAATGGGGCGGGACACGGTGTGGAAATAAGCGTAATTCAAGTCGCCGGCTTCACAAAAGGGCCCTTCTCGTGTTTCATTCGTTCTGCTGGCCTGCCTGACGCGTCCCAATGCGTTTTGTCCCAATACGTTTTTCCCTTCCTTTATTATCCGCCTAATTTCGAGGGAGGGGACCGGGCTTAATAAAGCGGAGGTGATTGCATTTGATGTTTAATCTCGCTCCCATTTCCCGACTTATCTGGCCCCGCTTGGATTGAAAAGCTTTCCCTTCAAGGATTGGACGTACAAGCATATATATACTGTACAAAAATCATGACTTTTTTCCTCTCTCCCCGTTGATCTATGAAGCTCTTTTTGGAGTCGAGTCGTGTCGACTCACTTATCGCCATCAATCTTGTTTGCTTAGCCAATAAGCTCCGGTCATTATGGGCTCACGTGACCTGTATAAGATTGTGCCGAGGAGAGGGGGGGGGGAAAAGATCATTGCCTCGGATTGTTTGCACAGGCTTTACGAGGGATTCTGGAGATATTTTTACTAATGGACCCTTCGGGGTGATAATGAAGGGACGATGAGTTGATGGGAGGGTAGTTTTATACGATAAACGAGAGAGAGAGAGAGACTTTCCAACTTAATTATTTGGCAGTCTGTAATTCATTTGTTGCTTATTTGATGGCATGTGATTTATACTACCAGAGGGGAAAGCAGATCTTTAGGTCAAACCAAGATCTTGGGTGAAGTCCATAATCATTGTTATGGGATCTCACCCAATATCAATGTACAAAAAGCGATTAATAAGTTATATCAATGTACAAGCAAGCCAGTAATATATTAATAGCTTGTTTGTACATTGATAAGTTTGCACAAATGTAATTTATTGCATACTTGAGATTATCCGCTGTTTTAGATGTAGGCTACTCAATGATTTCTGCAAATGTCAACAAATTAAAATTGAATTTTTAATAAAATAGCTTCATATCCGTTGTACATGTAAACTGTGGTTTTTTTGTGCATTTTAGGTCGACATGAGTTCAAGAATCATGATGTAACACAGCCTTAATCAGCCATTGTGTTTAATGACAATGTAAGTTATTACCAACCATATTATTAACGCAAGTTATGTGTGATGTATTACGTTAGAGTCAACGAGCTAATTTGTGCAGGACATTCTCATGTGGAATGTAGGACACCCAGCGTAAATAATTCCGCTACATTAATATTTCACGTGTTTATGAGTTGCATTCCCGCGGGGAAGACCTGCACAAACTAAGTTTGAGGCAGAACCCTGCATATTTTAGACACGAATGCAATTAATGTGCATAACAAAGCCGGGCCTTTTTCCTCTCTCTCTCTCAAAAAAAGAGCCGCCCTCTTCTCTTTTCCCCTATGCCAGACATCTGGAAACCTGGTGAATCACACCGCCATTTAAATAGGACCCAATTAGTGATCGACTCCTGGAGTTAAAAATGACCTGCTCACAACGATGCAACAGGATACTTTGAAGTGTGCTTTGTCATTATTCCGAACCCCCCTCTAACCTTTATTCCTCTGCACGTAACAGATGCGGACTGGTCGAAAAATAAGCTCAGTTGCGGATATCAAGTTCAACATGTTCCCATTTTTCCTACTCCCTTTTATTATACAGAAACAAGTTGTTATGAAGAGGGGGGGGGGGGNCAAGAAATAAATCATGCGTGTTCGGAAAGGGACGTTTATGGGCCTCTGATTCACGGGACACTAACGACGTCCGATTGGGAAAGAGGAGTGAGGCAGCAGAGAGGGGGTTGGTATATTATAGAGGGGGGGGAGGTCACTTTTCGACCTCATCGTCGCCCGATTGTTGACTGTGGCCCTTCCCCCGATTAGCTTGGGCATCGTAAAACAGCAGGGGATTTCTTTCCACCGATTCGATTAGCCTTTTGTCACGAATCAGGACAAGCGAGAAGAGAAAAAATAAGTGTGGCACCAATTGCTCCCCCCCCCCCCAGCCTTCTAGTTAACCATGGCTCTAATTGGGTACAATCGATATGTTTATAAAAAAGGAGAGTTAATTATCAATGCTGAATCATCCAGCAAATGGTGTTGATTTGCACGCGACTAACTATATGGCGGGTGCTGGAAACAAAAATTAAGCATTAAAATTGAATGTGGACCCCCGTTTTCCAGCAGCTACTATTTTTTATTTAATTCCAGGAGCCTCCTTTTGCTGGGCTACGATTCATTTGGGAGTTATTCCCATAACAATACCCATGCGCCCTACCCAAATGAAATAATGTTCAAGCCAAAGGATGTGCCTGTGACGTCCCTCCTCTTTGTATGTGTGTATTATACCGCGCCATGCAAAAAAAGAGGGGGGGGGGAGGCCTTTTTATTATTTACAGGTTGAATGCGAATAGTGTCATTCTGAGAGGATAATAGTAAATTAGGCTCACAACTTCAGGGGTCCAAATGAAATTAGTTGCAGGGTTTTAGCCCGGAGAATAAGGGTTTTGTTGTGCTGCAGCTTTTCGTGCTCCCGGAATATTATTTTGAGCAGAAAGTTGCACCAAATAGTGAAACCGAATAGGTATATATTTTTTCCCCCTCCTAGTCTTTGAAAGTCCGAATGTTGCGTCGCGTCTCCTCCAGTGCGGCTCTGGGAAAACCGCAATTTATCTATCCGCTCGAAAATTACGACCCGAGCTGCAAAGTGGAACTGAACTTTTCACAGTATTTCGCAATTATTGGCATTACCTCCCGGATGTGGCTTCCAGTAACTTATTTCGAAAGAAAAAAAGAGGGGGGTTTGTAAATCACATTATTCTTGCTGTGCACACAGGCAATTAGTGTCCGCAAGACTTGTATTTTCGGCGTCTTCGCCTTTTTTTAAATCATCCGTGCCTCATCTTTTACTGAGAGCTAATGCGCTCATGCAAATGGGCCGCAATTTTGCAGGAGTCTTCTTCCTCAATTTGTGCCGAGTCAAAGGGTGAAGACGGTGAGAAATCGGATAAGAAAGCGGCAGCGCGAGGAACTTGTCGCCATATTTGTTTCCCTCCCGGCGGAAGGCTGTCATCTGAAAAGCATGGCCCTTTCTCTGATTCCGAAAACGGCTCGTCTGTAATTAAGAGCATAAGGGGATATGTATATATATGGAGGTAGAGGGGGGGAAGCTGAGATATGCACGCGGAAAAGCCCTCAGGCAAAACAACACTGCGTTAATCCTGATTAATGGCGTGGGCCGTATGTATATAAAGCTTGGTGCTGGGGAGGAAATGTCTGAAGGAGACACCGTCGCTTTAGTGCCCAGTGGACCATTGTCGTCCGAGCAACATAAGCAAAAAACCACACAGACCACTCTCAGAAAACACACACATACACACCCACACACAAAAAAAGAGAGAGGGTACAAAAAGTTCAAAAAGTAAAAATGAGGCCAGAGAGCCAGAGCCAGCTTCGTTCATCTCGGACTGATGAGGAATGCTGCATCCTCTCTCGTGCGAATGGTACCCAAGAGACAAAAGAGAGAAGGGAGGGTAGGAAAGGGAGAGGGGGGAGAGGGAGAGGGATTCATTCGATACCGTCATGTCGTCCACTCTCTAAGGACTAATCAGCTCCGACTACATTACAAACTAATTATACTGTTGATTGCATGCTGATGTATGACCTTCTTCTTTTCTACCCTCTCTCTGTTTTAAGGGGGGGTGGATAGTAAAAGTAGGTGTATATACAAGAGGGGGGGGAGGGAAGCTTTGTGGAGATAAGAGCATAACCTACCCAAGTCCCTCCCTAATTATGACACCATGGCCCACGCCCCATTGTGGCCCCAAACAGACCTACGGCCCCCTTTGGTGTACACACACATATCGAGTAAACAGAACCTGGGTTTCCATTGTCTGGAGAAAGTTTTGAAGGTGGTGGTGGTGGGGAGAACTATACACTTTTTCAGGGGGGAAAAAACCACCATCTCGTGCGACAAAGAGATGTTTCCCGAGGAACCCATGGCCTTATCAGTATTCAGGCTTTCCTGATAGGACCTCATCCAAAATTCGCCTCCTTCCATATCGAGTATATTAGGGACAACTTTGGGGAGATTAAAGCCCAGGCAGGGTGGAGCCCCACTTGGAGAGAAATAGAGAGAGAGAGGGAAACAACTACTATCTTGCCTTTTGCTTATTATATGCGTCTTTCCCATTAGCGAATTATATATTCAAATATTATAAAAAGTGGCTTTAATCAAGTTAATGTGAGCAATTTTTTCCCCCTCCCCAGCAACTCCCCGAGTCTCTGCCTGAGCCGTCAGACTTTGGGAATTTCCCACGAGAGATTGAAAGTAGCCACTCGTTCATTACAAAGAGTTCTTTCCGGAGACTTTTAAAAAAGAGCCGGAATTTAATTTGGCGGCGTTAGTGGAGCGGAGGATAACTTTCCTGGCTGCCACTGCCATTAATTCCGACACCTTGGCACACCAGGCACTGATTTTTTTTCTGCACAATCTTGCAGATAGTTCGAGAAAAAAAATGAGCCTGGTATGTGCAACATTAGCTGAAATTATTGTACAGGCACATTTGATATGGTGGACGCACATATATACAGGGAATGAATACTGCTAATAATGAAAAGCGTATATGAATGGGGAGAGATTATTGATATATTACTGCCAACAAATGGATTTTGCAAAATGAAGTACTGCTATTGCAATTAATATTTAAAATGTGGAGGTTCATTTGAAAACTCAAATGAGCACCGATGATAAATACACATGACAGGGCACGGTGCATAAAATGGACATAAAAGCACTTTTTTAAAAAATCGCCCGCAAAATAAATAATAATAACAGAAGATTAGGGCGGATTCTCTTTGATATAAAAATGTATAGCCTAATTGTACAGTGCTGGTTTAACAATAATTTTCAGGTACTCTTAGCATCCAAATTTGTCATATCCGCCGCAGTGCTGTTTCCACTGCGTCTCTATCGTCTTACTTTCCTCCTCTTCCTTTCTTGTGCAGTCTGGCGGTGTCTTTAATGAAACGCAGTTTATTTCGGGGCTGTTGGCCACCTAATGCTGGGGCGGTTTTGGGCTGCTCGTCGGATAGGAGCTCCATCCCTTAAGATGCCGCGAGTCTTGCCACCTTTCAATTTGTCACTTCAGTCCCTCAGAGACTCGCGGGACCTGGGTGATGAACGCCGCATTGTTGAAATTCCCCGTTCATCCTCTTCATTATCTGTGTCATTTGTTCCAGCTCAAACCCACCCCCCCTTTTCCACCTTCCTTCCTTCCTTTCCACCCCCTCAAAACAACACGGTGCCTTTTGCTGCAGGTTTTGCTATCGGAGCTTTTCTCTCTGCTGCTTTCTTGCTGCCTTTTACCAGACCGCCTCTTTTCTATCGGAAACCTACACTCTCATGTCCCTTGGGTCGATGTCGCCGCGATGAAACTCCCAATGCCTCTTGGCTCCTTGGATTACAAGCTTTCTGACGCCATCCCCAACCCTAGGTCCACTTTTTTAAAAAGAAAACTGTAGCTAAAATTCATAGAATGTACCGTACTTTTGAAATATTTTTGACGATGATTATAGTACACTGATTGTCTCGGATCGGACGCAATGCCGGCCAAAATAGTTAGTCCACAACCGAGCAAATATTAATGTGTGTAGTAGTATCAGGATTAGGTGCCGGGGGACTTGCAAGGATAGGAATCGCAGCCGTGGGTTTATTATTCATAACCTTTCTTGTAGCTAAATTGTATCACCGTGAGATAAGCGTGTTGAAATTATACCCCGCGTGCTTAAGGGGCTTTGTGTGAGAGAAATTTTAAGTCGATCTGTTTTCCCTTCTTTTTTTTGTCTCGTTCCGTGCTATTTTGTGTATACAGGGTGAGTCTGAATTGCCGGATATCCAGTGGATACTGTAGATTGGAGCCAAACAATTCGAAAATGTAGGGGTGTGAAATGTTGTGAAGCTAACCGTTAGGATTTGAACGACGATTAAAGTGCTTCTTACCCGTGACTTTATCGCCATCTACCTGTTGGTTTATAACATTCGAGACTTCTTTTTAGCCAATTACACCCTGTCCAATTGACTCGAGTAATCCAGTCCGTGACAGATACTTGATGATCATTAGGCGCTGGAAATAACGAGGCTAAGGCTTTCGCTTGCATTAGTAGGCGGGTGGTATTACACACTTAACCGGCGTGTATAGATTAACCAAAGCAAGAGGCCCGTCAATCTTAACCGGCCATTATTGGGCCAGTTAGCAACTCTGGTGCTTCTTTAGAGTGCAGACGGCGAAGAAGGAAGACTTTGAGTGGCCACAGCCAGAAACGGAAAACAAATTGACGGCTTAGAGCTAAGAAGTCACAAAGTTCTCTGACTCTGTTCAAGGAAGGGAGGGGGGGGGGTTTGTTGGAAAGGTGGGGGAGTCGTGGAAGCAAATTGGTTTTGCGAAGGGGGGAAAGAGAGAAGAAAAAAAAGGAAGGAGAAAGAAGATAGATGGGAATTAGTTGGTCACATCTGAAGGCGNGGGGGGGGAAGCGGATTTTGTGCTGGGGGAGAAGTTTTTCATTATTTTTAATGTATCAACACGGATTTGCTTTAAATGTGGGAGTTGCTTGATTGAAAATAAAAGGGGAATTGGAGATGAAAAGTGGGATAGGAAATCAGTGTGCTGTACATAGCATTGTTAGTGTATATGACATAATGGCAATTTTTTTGGGGGGAATAAAACCAGCATTTGGCTTACATAATAGATGCCTTTAAAAAGTGATATTAGGCGTGTAGCGTAACAGCTGAATTTTTCATAACTCGGCACAAAAATGCGCGCATCACATGCGAACCGTTACAAATGCCAACAGTTGTCATGTTTTTGAAAAATGAGTGGACAGGCTCAAGATGAATAATTGATCTTTGGGAATTGGCTTAATGAAATGATGACACCAATCAGTTAACATCGAAGTAATGAGCCGGGAAAAGTCAAAAATTTCGCGCAAAACACCTGTGCCGGCAGCAGCAAACGCGATTTGGAAGGCTATTATTTCCACTCTGTGTGTGTGTGCTTTCTGGTCCATGGGCTTTTGCTGATCATCTTTCACACAGCCAGGGGTTGAAAGCCCCCCTGCTTTCATTACTAGGCCCCCCCTCCAAAACAGCCCCACTTGACGTGAACCCGGGGTTGAAATCCGGTAGAAAGGACAATCCGTTTTCCCCACCGCGCAGGAATGACATGTGTTTGCGGAAATGATACGCGATGGCGGCGATCATACAGCGACAATTATCTGCACTCCCTCGACGTATATACCCTCATGTCATGTGCATATACTGGTTAGGGGTGTGAGGGGCAGACTGGCTCTTGCACCCAGTTTGTCATCCCCCCCTCTAACCCTGTGCTTCCAACACATTACATATATCCAGGGAAATGGCCTCGCCACATATCATTCCGGACCGCACATTCCATATTTCCTCTTCCGGTCGTCGTGCATGATAGCCTTCCGGATTCGCATTTGAATTTGCAATTACGGCTGCCACAAATAGAATTAGCCGCTCTCGATTTTCACAATTTAGCACCCGCCCATATTGCCTTTGTCAATATGCTCTTTGTGGCTCTTCCATCATGTGCAATGGGAGGATTGTTGAATGCGAATAACTCGTTTTGCCACGTATCATGCCGTCAGTGCGTCGCTGGACTATGCGCAAACCTGGCTGGCCTCAGGGCATGGTATGTGCCATGGCGAGAATGCGAAAATGAGAGTTATTGCGCCTACGTGCTGGTACTGCAACATTATTTGCGGGAAATGTGCAACCGTATCAAATTGTCACCGCCGCTGGCACGCGCGCATTTTTGTCCAGGACAGTTACGACCGGGGTTTAAAATCAAACACTCCCGCCACATGGTGAAGCATAACGAGACTATTTTAATGCAACATGCCCCGTAATGTCAACTCAAATTAACCAAAAAATATCTATAATGATGTACTGTGACATTACTACCGGCACACAATTGCAATTGCAACAAACTTGTTTACATTAATTGGATGATCACCAAAAGTTTTCTGTCGAATTTAGTCAGCCTTTGCGTGACATATTCGGTGATTTTTATCTCTCAAATTGTATTGATATTACTGACATACTGTAATTTCAATTGGATGATCACAAAAAAAATTGTGAGCCTTCAACAGCTCTAGCGTACAACTCAATTGCACAGTTTTACAACCAGTCCTACAGTGGTCTTACTGTTTGCTCACAAGAATTGCGTCATTGCGCGATGCTTACTGTGTAATGTAAGCATTGTCCAGTATTTCCCCCCAGCTGCTGGTCAGTCAATAACTAATGAGAAGGACTGCAATTCCTTTCAAAGAAAAAAATGCAAGTATTTATTAAATATTTATATGTCCGAATGACGTGGAGCAGCGATGACCAGAGGCGATGAAAATGTGTCAGTCTTGATCAAAAAATCCCTCTGACTTTTGGAGTATAGAGAAGCCAGCAAGCCCCCCCACCGGTTTTTATATACCGACCCTTTTGAATCACCTGACTATAAAACCTTTCCCCGGGTTTTACAATAGTGAGTCCCCCTGAATCCTGCACTAGGGGTTTTTATTATTTCATCTAGAGAGACGTACACCGCATGAAATAATAAAAATGCGAATGCAGCTTATACAACATGAGTAGGCATAATTAAGCACCATTTACTCTTTATGAATTCGTAATGACCCAGATTTCCTGTTCCATTAACGTATGACGGATGTGCAATCATTAGGGGATAACCTAATGCGAGGATTATCAGTTCGGAGCAACCTGCAGACTTTTTTCCATACATAGGCCTCCGCCCCTTTTCCCCTCAATTCCCAGCTGATCTGGCATTTCTAACCTATATGCACCTCTCCCCTGTCCAATATTCATTAGGCTGCTGCGTTGTGGTGCATGGGGGGTATGAGAGGGGGGGGGGCAGTGGTGAGA
>KZ538431.1:14683-58430 GCA_000934665.2 Catajapyx aquilonaris
GTGAGAGTGGGGGGGGGGATCGACTGGAAAAAAAATTCAACCAAGGGTTATAGCCATTAAGATAGATGCGTGTTAATGGAAAGGTGAGTTATACACTGGCCGTTTTGGAAGGAATTTGTAATTTTTAACCCGAGCTATAGTTGATGGTTTTTTTGGAGGGGGTTGCTATAGAGGCAGATGAACACGCCATGTTTAGCACTTTGTCATCTGTTACAGCTGGGGGGGACAAACATTGCGGTACAGATACTACAGTGTGTATTGGCAACAGTTTTCATTAGATATTATTAAGGCCTGTACTGCTGACATTACAGTGTACAGAACTATGTATAGGACACTACTGTGTCTACTTGGAAATTGCACAATACCCCAGTTGCAATGATATAATCTTAAATATAACTTATATAAATCGGACAGTTTGTCCGTATGTATTTGAAGGCTATTTACCACCCTTCCGTACTACTGAGAGTGCTGAAACTTGGCACACCGGCCGATGATTCGCGGAAAAGTCCTAAAACGTCACTTTGCCCAATTTTTACACGAAATTTGGCTGTAATTTTGCAAGAACTTTATCAATCCCCGTGCTATTGCTGACATATAAGGCTAGCAGTTGTTTTAACAAGTTCAGCAATTGATGCTCTTTAAAACCATGTACAGGTGATTCTTCTAACAAAAAAAAAGCAGTTGGGGTAATAAGGTTTCAGCAGGTTTCAGGGGGAAGAAAGTACGAGTCACGAACCAAATCGGGTGATAAACTGGTTAGTATCCCAGGAAGTTTCCAGGGTCGGCAGATGGACACAGCAGCTTCCTAAAGTTAGAACCCAGGCTGGACAGCATTTGCACAGATTCTAATACAAAGCGAAAAGGAAAAGGGGAGGAGACGGAGATCTCAATGACGCTATTTCCAGGAGGGGAGCGCAGGAGAGCAATATCTATTTCGTCGGAGGTCCCCCCCCAAAAAAACAGGAAAAAAGTTCGCCTTCATTTTTTTTTTGTCTTTGAAGCCCAATACATTGCCAACCTCTTACAGTATACCTTTCGGTGTGGCGGAGTAAATTCTAGTTTATAGAAAAGCAAAGTGTAGGTGGGAAGGGTGGGCCCGGGCCCCATAAAGTTGGAGTTGTAGTGACGCGGTCGAAAAAGCAGGAAGGAAAATTTTCCCAAACTCGCCTTCCATTTCCAGGGGACGCCATGAGAGAGTCAATACTGTTTCCTTGTCGCTGCAATTTTATCATTTTATTTTTCGTCCTTGCTGTAAAGTTCAATAAAATTGTGACAGCACGCACCCCCCCCCCTCCCTCCCTCTCTCTCTTTCCTTCACTTCTCTTCCCCTCCACCAGGTTTTTACCGCCAAAAAGAAGCTAATTCTCCATGGAGTCGGAGCCAACTTTTCAATGTTATATAGCAGATGTCACATTAACCTCGTAATCTTCCGTCTTGTACGGAGAAAAGAGAGACAGAAGAGAGAGAAAGAGAAAAGCAGAGGACTGGAGACTCGGACTCCTATAAAGAAAGAGGAAAAAGCCAGTCCAGACAAAAAAAAAAGAGAGGAGGAGAAGAGGCAGAAATAATCCTTGGAAGAAGCAGGCCTTATAAATGTGTTAGAAGGATTTTGCACTCTTTGCGGAATTTTTTTCTGCTTCTTCTTCTTCTTTCAAAGTGATTAGAAAATGGGAAACACTTGACAAGGCGTTTACCGTTCTCTAGAATTATTTAGTAAGTAGACTTGGCAGCTTACGAATGGACCTGGCTTTTTGCACCACGGCACATCTCACAGTTCTATATATATTTTTAAAATGTTCTTCAGAAGTTAAGTTGATCTTGACTTCCAATTTATTGAAGAGGTCGATTTTCATTGTATACAATCTGCATGGTGGTGCAGTGATTATTCCATCGTTTGCTATACAGCAGCAACCTGCGGCTTTTACATCATCATGTTGCAGATAATGCAAGTTGATCTCTTTGGTAATCCCATGTGTAGTGCAAACTACGATTGAATATGAACTTTTTGTATTAACAGTGTGAGAAAATGCTGGCATCCTGGGACTAAATACCACACGTATGAGCGAGTGGCGATAAAAACTTGCACATCTAAATACATGCTGGGGAAGGTTGAGACTCCCAAATGAAACGGGACGAATTGAAGCATGAATGGCTGAAATTGAGATTAGAGCTTGAGATTACAGATTCCCCGGGGAGTGGCCACCGAGTGTGCTTATATAATGTGATATACAGTGGTCCGCTGGGTATATCCAGGTATGAAATCCTTGAAATCCGAGAGCAGCACCTTTCGGCATCCCACGCTCCAAAAAGCGGGAAAATGAGGCAAGGACTGAGAGGGTTTTCTGAAAAAAGAAAAAGGATGTTGCTGGGGAGGGGGATATATAGAGGAAGGAAAAGCTGGTCGGTGACACATGTACTTAGAGACAGGCCAGGAAGTTAAGCACCCGGGGACCCCCAAAGTGGACCTTGCGGCTAATCCGGCCCGGAGTCACACGCAGTCGGAAAGCAATAGGCTTAATATTTACTCTGATCTTGGCGGGGTGGTGGTGTTGCCCCACTGCATTTCATTAGATATCCTCGACGAGCTAAAAGGGAATTTACGAGGGCCAGCGAATCCCAGAAGGCTCCAAGTCAGGAGATCTGAGTTTCGTGCGGCCGCATTGATAATTACCATCCTGGAGTTCCGCAGCCGGGGTAATATCCCGTAATGTATGATGCACGGGATCTGTTTATGTAGTCAGGCATTACTGCTATAAAGTTGTAATTAGAGAAGGTGTGGGAAAAACCACTCTTATAATGAAGAGCAGGGTGGGACCTGGCCTACGATATCATCATTCTCAAAGGTGGTACGGTAATCATTATGATACCGTAAACGGCCAAATTGGGAACGCGTGTAATGGGTGTGGCAGAGTTATGGACCCGCCTAATTTATTTCCGTCGTATAAATCTCTCGATACTTGAACTTGTGATTCATTGTTACCGCCGCTATAGTCGTCGTCTCCCTTACCCCTTATGTATCGTGCATATATATACACACCCGCCTCTGCAAGCCTTTGCTTGGTTGTGCTCATAGGCTATACACACACGTGTAACCTGCAATTAGCCCCAAGTGTCCATTACGCAACAGTTACGCAACTCTTTTTGCGTCGAAACTTGCGGCGCTCCTCTCGAGTAACTGTGACGCAAACAGAACTTTCTGCGGCCAAAAGTCCGGAAATTTTTTTTCGAGTGTTTTCCACTCTATTTGAGTGATTTTCACACTTTCTTCCACTTGATTTAGGTGATTTCCACTCGTTTTTCCCCTTGATTTGAGTGGTATCCACTTTCGTCCAGTTGATTTGAGTGATTTTCCCTCTTTCTTCCACTTGATTTGAGTAATTTCCACTATTTTTTTTACTTGATTTTAATTCCATTATTTTATATGGAAAAGCACTCGATCACCTGAGTGAAAAATTGTCACTCAGAATGATATATCTAACTGTAGTGCAAAAATTTTTTAAAAAAATTCTGACGACAAATCCACCAAAGTCATTTATTTGAGAATTCATATCAAAAGACGTCCCCCTTCCCTATACATAGGCAAATCGGATGAATATAAGTAGGCCAAGAGTGCGTCAAACACGCCCAATTCAATTACACTCCAAGTCAGACTTTCTCCCCCCAATTGAAAATTCCCGATAGGAAATCCAGAGTGCCCAAAGGTGTCTGGCACACATGGTGAGGGGTGGTGGAGACAACCCACCCACATCATAAAATGGCCGTCTCTCCCGATAAGCGCCCGGCTTATTTATTGTGCGGGACCGTCCCCAAGAGCCTTGTGCATTATTCCGGGGGACCCTGCATCAAAGCATTTCATCAGTAACTCTCGACGGAGGAGCCGCCGGCACCACCAGGCTGCTGCTGGCTGCTACAGGGTGGTTTTTTTTATAGAGAGGGGGGGAGGGGGGTGGTCCCAACCCGCTCTCCGAGAGAGAGAGTGTGTGGGGACACAGGCTTTTTAGCAACCAGCCAGGTCCCGGATAGTTGGGGGGCAGGATGGGAGGGGGTATATAGGGAGGGTAGGGGGGAAAGAAGAACGACTCCGGGACTTGGTCTGGTGCTGGTGCTACGCCCAAAGGTTGTGCAATGAGCATGCCTGTCGGGGGTAATTGGCACCTTCTCTGTTGGACGGGGGTCCCAGGAGGGGGGCTCGGGGGGGCCGTGGGGGCCGTCACTCCGCACCGCCACCTATCAACTTCACCGAATCATAACTCGCACTAATGCAATAGATGCTGCAGGAGAGCATGAATGTTTGATGAGGTGCGCCGGCCCTACCCTGTCAGGGGACGAGACGGAAGGGAATGTGAGTGGGAGGGTTGGGGGAGGGAGGGCGAAAAGGGGGGGATAGGAGGGGGTGAGTATGGGGATGCCAAGAGAGGAGGAGGAGGAGGAGGAAGAGACGTCATTGGTATAGGGTTGGGATGACTTTACATATAGTCCCTTTCCTCGATGGTGGAGTCGGATGAAGATATCTTGCCTGCTGCTGGATAGGTTACCTGGAAATGGACAAGTTGACTCTCAGACATTTTGCGAGTTGATGAATAAACAGGTGTACATCATATTATATAGACTTATAGAGGAATGAACATGTTCACTCTTTTTCGAGGTGTTTTTTATACAACATCTGGTAGAGGTTTGTTGCGATAATTGCGAATTCAATAAACAGCAGGCGGAAAACTTACGAGGCTACAGTGTACAGATCAACACTAATACAAGACACGAAAACAGAGGAGGGTAAAACTGGGTCAGGGACACGGGTACGTCGTACAATTGAAACTAGGCCAATTTAAATACCTGAAATGACAAAACCACAAATTGATGACTTATAGGGTATGTCAATAAGGAAAGGAAGTTCCTAAGAAAACATTTTTAAGGCCAGTAATCGTAATTTTGCAGAAATATTTTCAAGTCAGTTGCGCTAAATAGATCTCTTATGCGATATTCTCAGCAGTAGCAATGGCATGGTTGTTTTTTCCGACAGGGATAGTAATTAACGTATGATAATTTCGTTTTTATGTAGACCATATTGTTTATTACAAAAACGTGACATTTTTTCAGCGGAAGGCGCATGATTTTTGCACACAGCTTGCATGTTGAGCCGGCAATGACTATTTAGCAAACATATTACGATGATAAACCACTGTTGCTGTGAAACTAATTTTGAACAAGGGAATGACGTGCGAGACAAAATCTGTCATGTTAAGTGACAGTATTGATCATGCCCTGTGGTTGTGAAGGCCTCACAAGATAGGACATAATAATACGTACAATGTAGATAGGAGACATGCTCAAGACGAGGGCATGTTTCTTCTTTGTATTTTTACGATAATATAATTATAAGTTTCATGCAGCAGTGTAATAGGCTACAGTATAGGCCTAGTCGGTCATCGGCGCATTCACATTATTTGGAACTTATGGAGTAAATATAGCATCCGACAATAAATTATTCGAAATCTTTCGGGTGACTTTCTTATTATTAAAGGAAATTGAGGTTGCGGCCATAGCACAGGAATACGACTTCGAACGGTTCTGGTGAAATATATTCTCTCCAAAAGTCCTAATTTTGTCGATATGTGGATGCATCTTAATTCCTCACTTTCATTCAGGAAAAAAACACAAAACATGTTCAATTAAAAAGAACAACAATGCTCCCTCAGTGATTTCGCAACATTTTGAAAGATAGTGCAGGTTTTTAATTGCATGTTAATCACATGCAATAACTGTTGAACTTTAAAAGCTTATTCATGCTATATTGCGAAAGAAAAGTTGCAGTATATCCAGTGATTTTGACTAAGAATGCTACAAAACGGTCCGCGAAAAAAATCTTACCTTCTCTAGGATTTTGTCCCAAGTTATTGCGAAGTCGCTTTCGCTAAAAATGTGCTAGAAAATGTTTACAATCAATGGGTTGAATTTTCATCCCACTGATATAGTTACTTCTAATAACTTAGAAGTACCATTGCCAACACTGCTAAGTTAGCATTAACTAGCAGTGAGACGAAAATTCCACCCAATGTTTTCTGGAGACTTTCTCTACACTGATACTTTTGTAGCGGATGGTTTAGTTTATTACTGATATTTACGTGAATTCAATTTCATTACTTTTTCATAATTTGCATGCAATTACTGCCTATTTTGCGAGGCAGGTCTGAGCTGTTTACCTTATGGCAGCATCTTAAGTATAGAGCCTGCTACATATACATGCACGTGGAGAATAATATTTATCAAGGATCCCCTCCCAGACCTCAAATCAAAGCGAAAAAGAGAGCAGTTTGCGATGGGAGTGCTTTACAAGTCGAGCAGGTGATGAAAGATAGACCAGAGGAGAAGTTTGCTGGGGGGTTTTTTTATTCGAAAGGCCCGGTTTCCCCCCCTCTGCGTATACACCACGATGCAACTGAGGAGGAGAGAGGGTCCCCCTGCTGCTCTCAGAGACTGCTAGCACAAGTTAGTGTAAGGTTTGCGAAAGAGGGCTTGTGCATAATCTAGGGCGCCCACCAGTGGCAGGCAGACGAGGGATTGGCACTCTTTTGAAGCGCCAGTCAAGTCATCTCCCCTAACAAGCCAGGTCCTCAGAAAAGTATATGTACGATGGCGGCATGGAGACCTCTCCTAGTCCCCGGCTCATTTGTACCGCGGTTCATGCATGGCTAGAGTCCATTCCGAACACATTGAATGATTTATAAGACCGACAAGGTGCGATATGTTTGGGAAGTGTGAACAGGAAGGTCGCTTGGCTTAATAATACATGTGTGGTCCTCAAATCTTCCCTAAGGTTTGCTGCCATTTGGATCCCATACGTGGGACCCACTAGACTAGTAGGGACTCGGGTTTCAACCACTGCTCTATAATTCACACGGGACACTGCTTATTCTAATTCCGTTAATTAGAGAGGAAGCAAAGGGGGACCCCCCCCCCTCTCCCCAAGATGCACGGCCTACAAGCCGACTGTAAACTAAGGCCCGGGCTTTTCTCCACATTCAAGCCCTGCCTTGCCTTTATCCTCCTTCCCGATCAAAGCTGGTAAATACGGAGAGTAAAGGTGGTGCCCTCTCGCTTCCTTAACCCAGCCTTTCTCTAGCTCTTTATCCCTCCCCTCTCGACCTTATTCCCTTTGATTGAGACGCTTTGAGAGGCCCAGGCCTGCTGTATGCCTACCCAAGGATTCAGGAGAGCTGGCCACTTGCAGTAGATGCTATGCCCTATACAACCTTGGACAATAATTGTTATTATTCCTGAAACCAAACTTCTGCAAATATGCAGCAGGGAGTGTATAAGCAGGCAGGGTGGATCAAGGGTGCTTTAGTGCGAGTTTGCTTTGGATAACAAATGCAAATCTCACCATTATTATCTTCTCAGATTCTGCGCTTTTCTCGGGCTAACTTTGGGGCTCCCTTCCCCAGTGGAGCTGATGGAGCGGTCGCTTATTGCATCGTATTTACTGAGTGTAAACTTGCTTGGCTCAAAAGCGGATGAGGGAGATTTTTTGGGGGGGAATCATGTGGAGTTATGCATGCACATGTGGAGTATCAGGAAGGCATACACTGGATTACATATATTTGCTGAATCCACAAGCGGCGTGGGTTACAGCAGAATTTTCCGAATTATTTTGATGGTGTTCGTTTCGAGCAAACTCTCTGCACACTTTACCGCTGATGAAATAATTTCTGTAGACCATGTTAATAATCTTTATACCCTTCTAGGGCATTGGGAATTAAGGCTCGAAAGGGAATTACATTACCAAGAAAAAGATTCATTTTATTCATGAAATACTTAGCTATAACTTAATTCAAAAAATGCGTATAGGCCTAATTATGAAATGTACTAAAAGCTGGAATCTTTCTCCTACACTGTGCCAATTTTTTATAAGACTATAATGCACCATTTCATCAAGTTCCGTTTTCCAGAGCAGCAAAACCACCTTATGTATTATTTTTCATACCATCCCCCTTTTTTGTAGCTTTCAACCTCTTCAATTGTGAAACTAACAACTTCCTGTGCTCTCTTCCAATCATCCTCCACCGCATGTTGTCTGCTGTGCAAATTGGAACACTGGTCCAAACGTATCCTGTGTTGTGTACATATAATAATTATGCAGCGGCGCGTTACAGGTGAATGAACACGCTCGAGGGAAATAGGTTCAGTTGCCAGATTTGACATTCTCCGATCTCCCACGAAAATAATAATTTGAACGTATCAATCGAGTGGGGCTGCTCATCTGGATAATTTTTTAAACAAAATTTGTTGAAACCGCGGCAATCACAAAGTACATTAGCTGTAAAACATGAGGCTGTTATATCAGCTTGTGATAAGTTAATATCTGTACAGCGTGTATGTGTTATGAATACCTGAGTATGTGGATATGCCCCTCACTCTGATGTTTGCTTTAAGAACTATTCCTAAAAATTGTCAAAAAAATATTATTACCCGGTTTCCCCCCCGAAAAAAAAATGTTCTGCCTTGTCGAGTTCAGCTCGTCAAAGCATCTCCCTTCCCCTTTGCAATAAATTAGGTTTCCATCAGAAGTTTATAATAGATTCCTTATATTCCTAATTAAGTTTGACATGTGCGACATTAAGCTGGCTTTGGTTAATGCTAATGTCCATTTTCCCTATCTCGGGCATCTCCTCCCTCTTTTTCCATCCCCCAACTGGAAAAACCTCCCATATTATATATCTGAGCCCTGCTGCCTGGGTATTCTGGACGCGAGCTGAGTCATGTTAAGTTGACTGACAGCCGCAGGAATAAAGCTTTTATTGCTCATAAAAGAAGCAGCGAAAGATGAAAATGACATGAGTAGATGGGTCGGAACCGTCCCTTCACCGGCGGGTATTTATGTGATTACCTCCTATGCTATTCTATAAATTGTTTTAGCCGGGCTCCGAGTTGCGACTGAATGGTTGATTCAGCCAGAAATGGCGACGAGATTGGCGAATCAGAGGCGGCGCGATTAATCGCTCCATTATTTAAGGCGCGTGAACGAAGTCAAGCGAGGGATGCCACCCAAGAATTCTAAAAAAGGCTAGGGGGATGCCTCTCGCCCTTTTTTTTATGTGTGTGTATATAACCTGCCACAGAATATTTTTTTGGGGGGGAGTCACTTGTATGAATCAGCAATATTTGATTTTCTGTGTATTCTGCATACCTGGACGGTCCGCCAATAAATTTGCGACTATTCCCACGGACATAGCTATTAGCTGCACTATAGGGAGGTGCCCCTCATGCATTTTCCCACGATGCGCTTGTTTATTTTTCTCATCGAGGCGTAAGGGAACAGAAAGGCTAGGGGTGGAAAAATGAGTTGGGGGGGTTTGAGTTGAAAAAAAAGCGAGTTTTCTCTTGCAATGTTGACCTAATCTTATTATCCCGCTGACAACCGTTTGCGTGCTGGCACAGGATAAAATATTCAGGAGTTCACATTCGCTGTCCGACCTTTGCTCCATTAGCACGCCGCCGTAACTCGGGAACAAAACACGACGAGGAAAAAAAAGAAGAAAAGAAAGAAAGAGGAGGAAAAACGGAAGAAGAAGAAAGAAAAAAAAGACGTTATTCCGACGCTCATTTGAGGAACAGCGAAGAATTGCATGACAACGAGACAGAGGGAATGGGAATCCGGCGGGAAAATAGCAGCCAAGGAGGAAATAAATGGACGCCCGCTCTTTGCGACAACTATAAAACTTGTTCCTATTGCCCCCGGTTTCAATTCTACGGCTGTAGAGGTGTTAGGTTTTACAAAAAAAAAAAAAACAGTAGAGTAGGGACGAAAAAGGTGTGAGAGAGAAAATTAACGTCGGATTTGTCTGGAAAATGGTGTCGAAGGGTGATGATATTTATTCATGAATCTTCAGGGGAAACACACGCCCACTTTTATTGGTGTTTGCCAAACGGGGTAGTAACCTATTTGATGTCTCTATAAGGTGATATGGCCGGAGTTTCAATTATTCCTCTGTGCAAATATTAAGCCAATGTACAATAAGGAGAGGCTTCCTTGTTATATGAACTATGCACACTTCAGTTGTGTTGCGAAATAATGTATCCGGCTTTTCTGGCGTGCGAGAGGGACACTTCCAGCTGGGGGTCTTTAAATATTCAAAGGGTGATTAAGTGCATCCTGTACAGTCTCATGTAACGTTCCAATATAATTATCGCGACGCAATTTAAAAGTAGTTTATTATTGAAGCAGACATTGTCTTTCTTCGGATTATATAATCCGGTTAGAAAACTTTGCTGTTGGTGTACGACGATTTTGCATTGAAACCACTATGCAAAATCGTCTCCATCTTTTTGATCGATATAGTACAATATCACAACTTAGAAGATAGTAAAATATTTCTCATACGTCTACGCTCTAATCATAATTTTCTCCAGAATATTCTCTATTTAAAACAAAAAAAATCTTCATAATAAATATTCACGTTTCTAGATGGTAGCATCAGTTGTTGACACCATCACACAGGATATGCCACATAGTTGTAACCAGTTTTAAGAGTGTGATATTATGAAAAGCCGCTGTTAACCACCATAAAGGGTGGGTCTAATGTGGAAATTACAGATATTAAAATTGCATGCGTAAATAGCTACTTTATGATGTGGTCTCTGTAACAACTCGTTGCATCTCTTTTGTACGCATTATTGTGGGGTAAAAGTTCATTGCAAGCCACAGTGTATGCGAATTAATCTAAATAACAATCACATTATTGTCAGTTAAATAAGCTACAGTGTTGCTTCTTTCATTTGAATCAGTTTTTTAAATATTTATGTTCTAGTTCTGAACCCTTTTTGGAACAATAAGTGTCACAAAAATGAAAAATACGAATGTCCGTCACAATATTTTTAAAAATCACACAAGAGTTGTAAAACGACGCACGACCGCAATATGTTTTTACGCCGTCACTCAATAATTACACCGTAATTGAGAGTACGATGTAAAGTCACTCATCGGGCGTGTTTATGACGCGCATTTCATGTGTCGCCATGATGACTGTAGTTGTTTTATACCGATTATTTTGGGCACAGCACAGATGTACTGCTGCTCTCTCTCTCTCATTATATTACAGTCAGCAGCAAAAAACCCAGGCCTTTGATATAGCAGCCGATCTTGCGGCAGTGGGGGACTCGTAAACTGGCACGTGATGGCGAAATTAAACGCAAACTCTTGAGATTGGGACCTGACCCTGTAATCACCTGTCGCCCGAGGATTCGAAAAACCTCCCCCTCCTTATATCCAGTGGGGGAAAAAAAACCAACACAGTTTAACAGGATTTGTCTTTTCCTCGATAACCTGAGAGTCATATGCATGTGTGTATTTGGGTGGGGTAAAACTGTACAGATATCCAGAGGTCATGTATTATTTGCTTGTTTCACCAGTTTTTTTTAAATAAAAAAAAATTGGGGGGAGGGAAGGAAATCTGCGTATGTGCACCTTTGGGATATGGTACAGTATAGTTCAGAGGGGGGGGCCAAGTCCCTCTGTGACCTGTGTTCTGACAAAGTTTGGAGTTGGCAACTGGGCATGCAGGGGTGGGTTAGGAGTTGGGGTTTTAGAGAGAGGAGGGGGGGTAGGCGGATAGGGGGGGCAGAGGGGTGGGTTCTCCCTCTCCCCAACTACTTTCCAGCTCCAGGTTTCATCAAAAATTCACGAAGTCTGATGAAAACGAGTCGTCTGCTGTGGGACCGAGGGACCCGGTCGAGATGGATGCTAGATTGGCTGACTGCAATTTTCTGGACCCAGCTTGGAAATAATTGGATGGCGACTGACGTGGTTATACCTAGGTGAAAAATGAAACATGCAATGTAGGAGGGCGGGATGTGTGTGTGTGTGTGTCTGTACATGTTGGGTCAGTATGCAGGGGGGCGGACGTGTAAGCTCTTTCCTCCACTCCACTCCCCTCCCGCCCCCCCTTTTTCCCAAACTCTGGTGGTCCTTTTTGGAAATTGATGGCGAAACAAGCGCCTTTTCCCAGCTACCACCAGGCGAATTACATTTCCTATTTGTAAAATTCGTTCGCGTCGCCGGATGGATTGATAATAATTCATTCGCTGGGAGCGGAGGTGCAACTGGGGAATGATTTATGGGAAAAGGTGTCCAAAATGAAACAATTTCTAGGGGGTGGGCTTGTTTTTTTTTCGCTGCTTTTTTGGGGGAGGGGGCGAGCGTGGTGGTTTTTGGGGGCAGGGGGACCCAAGGGGGACGGCCCGTGGCAATGCCTTGACTGGCAATGCCGATTGTTGAGGGCCAGCTTTGGTGCCTCGGGGGGTCCGGATGGCCCGAAGAGGGAGGAATGGAGTAATTTCTTTCCATGTTTGACAATGTGGGTGGGGAAGGTCCGGCCCAGAATTTTCAGTTATATATATTATTTTTTCTTGGAAAGGTTTTTCTTGGACCGAGATGGCTGTGGCTCCGGTGGTATTAGAACTGACACCCCCAACAAATGTCGGGGCCAATCAAAAAGCAGCACGCGTCCAGGATAAAAAAAAGGAGGGCAGAGGGAGGAAGGAGTGGAGTGGGTGGGTGCATAGCTTCCCCAATGGTCTTGGGAATGCGCCTGTTCCAAGGGCAATAAATATTTCATTTGTTACAAACTTCCATTCGCACGTCTGCTGGCCCTCTAAGATGGAAAAAGAGGAATAACTTTAAATTTTCCTTCTCTCTTTCTCTCTCTCCAACATGTGCATCTCTCTCTCTTTTTCCATATAGGTCGGACATGCTGCAAGGACAGGTGGATATAGGCAAGGGAAAATTATTTCCCTTCAACCTTTATGCCAACTGTGGATATATCACCTGAAGATGTGTCCAGAGTTTGAACTGGAGCTATCATTTGTCAGCGGTAAACAAATTGCTCCACTTGAAACTTGCTCCTGCAATATATTCGCCAATTGTGCCTTATAATCGAAGAATTTATAAGGCAATTCCTTCTCAATACTTTCAAAGGCACAGAAGAGATGCATTCATGCCTTTTCTTGAGAAGACACGAGGATATAACGGCGAATTAAGTGAGGTTGTCTAACTTTACACCCATTGTTTAAATCCAGTAATGTTAAACCGTACAAAGTTGATTTCTCCGACTCCATTACATTTAACCAACTTGTGTATAGAGTTAGACAACCACTCTGAATTACGCCTTAGAAAGTTGAATATTTTTTGAGCTTAGTAGCCCTACTGTATCAACAGTGCAAAAAGAACTGTCCCAGTCATCCTACAAAGGAAAAATCGAAGGAACTCCATCCGGTAAGCACATTTTATATTGCATATTATAGCCTACAATTTAATAGAAAAATTCACACGTAAGTCAGAAGCGTACAAATGAAAATAATGTTGTGTATCATATAATCGAAGTATACATGAGTTTAGAAGTCCATGATGGTGCCTTTCGATACTTACTGAAATATACAAGAACTACTTTCATACATGTTCATGCACATTAAAATAGAGCACATAACCCCAAAAACCCATTGTTTAGTGTGATTTTCTTCAAATTATAAAAATGATTATAAAATAAGGTAATATATTGTACCAGAGTGGGACAGAAGTGTTGGTTGGCCCTGTAGTGACATCAAAGAGCGAGGTTTGACCTTGTCTGTTCCAAAACTTTTACCAGTTACAGCACTCGGTTGGTCTGAAAAGTTATTACAGTAATTGTAGCCTCCCCACTAAGATGATGAATAGAAAACACGGCCGTCGGGACCGTATTAGTCACTAATTAGACGCATTCTAAAATCAGTTCCGCGTATTTCTGGTCACGTTTGCACGATACGTTATATGAGCAGCAAAAAAAACACAGAGAGAGCCAGAGATAATGCATGATACGATTTGACTATCTCCATAAGAGCAGCCGCTGAAGAGAGGCGTCCGAAACTCATCACCCTAATAGATCAGATAAGAGAAGGGGTTGCGGTTCACGTGGGGACGTACACCTCTCGCGTGTACACTTTCAAAGTGCATTGTAGGAGGGGGGGCAGGGGAAGGCTAAAACCCCAGCCATTATTGTCGACTTGACCTCTGGGACCGGCCAGCAGCAGCATGCAGGTTCACTTGACGCTTTAAATACACTGTTAGTTACAAGCGAGGGCCTGGGGTCTACGTATGGCTTTTGAGAGAGATCTGCAGGGTCACTTTTCCTTGTTCTTCATCGATGCCTTATATACCAGCAGCCACCCACCCAGCCCCTTGGAAGCAAAGGGGCTGTGGTGTGCTCAGCCCATGAATATTTGAAATAAAGTTTGGAATGGACCAGGCAACAAGGAACTCCCTTGCATACATAGATTAAAGTGGTCTGAGGCGGCGGCCCCCCGCCGTAAGTCATACTTTCCACCTCAACTTCCTTACCTCCATCCATCTCGGCAAACGTCTTAATGCAGAATTCAAAGGGCCTTCTGGTGGTGCCGGGGAAGAAGGTTTCGCCCTCCCCAAAACCGTGCTGTGGTTTCCAAATAATAACTGCAGCCCAAGAAAATTGCTCCCCAACTTATGGTTCGCTTCGTTCGTTGCAAAAGCCAAAAGGTCCCGTTCCCCAACAAAACCACCAAAAGTCCTCCTTCCTCGCTGCGGAAAATCCTTCTTCTTTTTATTTTATTTTATATTTTTTTCGCAACCGGGGGCCGGATTCTAAGATGGTGGGAGGGGGGAGGGGGAAAGATGGTGAATCTTTCATCTGATTTATATGCGTGCTTTGTTCCCGGGTTAGATTCCCCGAAGGGTCAGGAAGAACAAATAGAAGGAAGGCTTTTAACGAAGGGCGCTAACCAAATGATGCCTTGGCCCCTCCGATTCCTTTGGGAGTCAAAGGAGAAGAGAAGAGGGGGTTGGGGTGGACTAGGAAGTGAGAGAGAGGGGGGGGGGGGCATGCATGGCCGGGGCTGGCTTGCCCCTGAGGACCAGGGCTCTGGGCCGAGGGGCGGGATTAGATTAATGCGTTATGACGCTGACTACTGATCAAGATCTACGGCCAGGCCGCTGCTGCCCGTATGAATTTCATCCGCCGAGTTCCGTGTCATCTCTTATGGTGATTCCCATGGCACCTTGCTACCTCCCATCACAAGTCTCCGCCTTTGGGGATTCCGTGCAAGGGGCTGACCCCGGGGCCTCTTTGCCCCTTGGCTCCTTTTGCCCTTTTCCAGCCAAAACACCTGGAATGGCCGCAGGGAATAAATCCTTCTTCTAATCCTCTTATTCTCTCCGTCGGATGTTTGCCCGACCTGATAGTACCACCATCACCCGTACGACTTGAGAGTGGCAGGAGTGTGCAGGGGAAGGGTGCGCCATCTATGCGTGAAGAATAGTACTACGTGGTAAATCGGCCTCTAGCTCGGACAAACATCCGATGGAGCGAAATAGCATATTAGAAGAATAGAAGCGTACACACACAGCATAACTTCCCTCCAGTCCACACCAGACACCCTAAGCGATCTGATTGGTGCAGCAGAGGGTTAGGGGCCTCTGCTCCACCAATCAGATCGGTGGGTACAGTGTGATACAAAAGAAAGTGTCTTTTGAAACCCTGCCCTGCATGGCTTAGCCCGAGAGGTCGCAATATTTAGGACATGACTTTTTTTTTTGAGAAGTTAGGATGTGGGTATTGTAAGGGGTATTGCCAAATTTTGGCGACGGGTTCACTAGTTGGCCAATAAATTGCATGAAAAACAAGGTTGCAGCATTTTTTTTATTATTCAGAGGTTCTTCAGGAAGCTGACGACTCAGTAAAATATGGTAATTAAAAATATATATCCCCGGTTGCGTAGTTGACTGAAGAATACGGAGGGGAACACCGGACAAACACAGAAAAAGAATATATGGGGCGCTCCTTTCGCTGCAGCATTGACCGGAAGCTGTTTGAATTGAATGTGGGTTTTGAAGCAGTAATGTAAACCGGAGTACAAACACACTATGTTGAAAGCATTGGCCGACTTGGCCATTGATGATGATCATTCAAATATTGTTTTTAACAGCATATAACCTGGTATATACCCGTAGTTGCCAACTGTTTTATGCCCGGCTTTTTTGATATATGAAGCAGAAAAGGCCGGGGGGTGACATGGTTCGCATGGTTGAGCAAACAAGTGCCGATTATGTTCATCATAGTTGCTTACTTGAGGAAAACTAAGGAATTCCCGAGACAACCCCCGCCGATTCAAAGTGCAGTCTCGGATAGGAAACGGAAGCCAAACTCCGGATTGCGTGTGTTTCAGTTGCCCGGAGGAAAGGATAGACCTTTCCCTCCCCTTTCTTCCGGCCTCTCTTCCGAAACAAGCCGAGAAGCCAAAACGAAATGCCTGATTGGATTGGAATCGTGGACAACATTTCAGGCCAGGGAGTGATGGAATGGCCCCCGATGTTTCCCAAGTCCAGAACTGTGCAGTGCACAAAGTTTACAGAGCGGTATGATGCAAGTTGATCATCATTATCAGTTCAGCTTTATCGAGCACGTGGTATTAATGTGATTAATTATTGCTTTTTTTTGGCCCACGTCTTATAACTGACAATCGCATTAGTGCAAGAAAAACATTGCGGAGTAGGTACCTAGAGTTGTAATCCACGAAAGAGTCTTACACAACCAGAAATTTCGCCTGGCTGTTTCCATTAGCTAAGTAGAAACATTGGGAGAAACGGACAAGGGCTGCGGGGATGACATGTGTTTCGTGTGAGTTAATGGACTTTTTCGTAATAACATTTGGAATTAAGGTCGTGCTTGTGATGCCCCGGAGGTGACGTTTGACCTCTTTTTTTCCCCGCTTCCTCATGTCTCCATATACATACGAGGGGGGAGGGGAAGACATGACCTATCATACTAATGAGCAATAATTGATAATTCCTATTTTCATCACCCCGAACCACAGATCCTCATTGGAAATATCGGTGGCAACGCTGCACACAGCCCACAGGATGTTTCCCTCACTCTCAGCCAGTTTAGAAACAGCAACTCAAACGCACTTAACATTAATTGGTAGTGGAGTTCAGAGAGGTCTGACCCGTGGGAAAAGTCTATGAAACTCTGCAGGTGACATAATGGAATGGCATTTGCTTAATTTGAGGCGGGGCACATTTTCTAAAACCCGAGGACTTTGTCCCCCCCTTTTCCTATATCGTATAAGTACACACGCTGCGTGCATCCAGAGGAACATCCAGAGGAAGACTGTCGTAACCGCAGCGTCTTATTATCTCTGGAATGTGCACATATACTGGGCTTCTATTTTTTTTAGCTTACTCGATTGCGGCACGTGACGAGAAGATTGTAATACCCACATATTAGGACATTTCCCCGAATCGACTGGTCTGTCTGGAGCCAACGATATTTTAGATGTATTTGGTTTATCGCAGGCTGTGCTTTTCCTGCATATCGTTTTTTTTAAAGAAAATGACACGCAGATGTACAGGGTAGTACACTGCTCAAATCCGGCAGAAAAAATTACGAACTGTCTACTCCAAAAATAATGTAAAAAAAAACAATCAACATATTAGAAGTTATTGCTATTTTTCCTTATTTAAATTAGGGGCTAAACTTGCAGTTATTTACATCTTTTTTAACCAGTGACTTGAGATGTGTACCACCCTGTATGTATATAAAAAAGGAGCTCCGGAGAAATGGGGTGGGTGGGTTTTTTTGGAAGGGAAAATGTGGGCTATAGATTGGTATAGCTGCGACCAGAATCGAAGCCCCGTTGGCGGTTTCGTTTGTTTTAGCCCAATTTCTGCGACCGGGTCCGGTTAAATTATACCCCCCAAGTCGACCACGAATTGGTGATTTATTCACAAGGAAGGCATTTCCGTTTATTTAGTGGAATCATTCGGGCTTATATTCAAAATTTCAAGGAGACTTATGGCAGCCTAGGGAGTGGATAAAAGGTTTATAATCCGTTTTATATAGCACTGGCTGCGGTCGCCTTTATCTAATGTACAATAATTAATGCGATATATTGGATTTGTGATGTTTCAATAATGATTTTTAATATACGGTAAGTGTTTGTAGTTGCAGCATTGGGATAACACTGCTGTTTATTTTCTTTGCATTTAATTATGACGAGTTTTAAAAAAATATTACGGTCGGTTTTATTACAATGTGTCAATATTAATTCGCAGTGAAAATCGCCTCATAAATAAACAATTAAAATATTGAATCATGCAGATGTTCACTACAAAATAATTAACGCAGTGTCACTCTTCATTCAAACGGGCTGGTCATAGTTAGCAATATGTTTTTGGAATGGCGGCGAGTTTTATGTGGTGTGAAACATTGCATTAAAATGTTGGCTTTATCCAAATACAATTAAATGAAATAGGAATGAACAGTCGTATAGCTTTTGAAGGCCATCGGAGCGCAATATTTTTGATGGGGACTCGCCATGACCCATAGGCGTCTTGACAGGGACCGTGGTGCGCCCAGGGGCCGCCCAGGTGTTGACGTGAATCACCCCGGTTGTGGTCCTTTCTGGGGGCCAAATGCGGCGTTGTGGCGGGCCGGGGAGGGAGAAGGGGACCGACCATTGCTGGCTTGTCTGGCCGGCTGGGAACCCGCCAAAAGGTGGCCGAGCTGGCCATTCCCTGAGGGTCCTTCAGCTGACCCTCATTCAACCATCAGCAGGCCTCAATAAGGCTCCAGGGCCTCTCCGGTGCTGTTTGTTTGTTTACCTCGACTGCCCCACCTTTACTTATCTCAATAAATTCTACCCTTGAAGGACAAAGAGAGAGAATAAGCACTAGGCGACAAGCGTAATATGTTGATATTATTTTGTTCACAAAAGTAAAATGCTGAGGGTTTTACAGACATTTAAAAAAAATTAAAGTATTTAAAACAAAGCTGAGGAGGATTATCAGTTACGGTCTACGGACCTGCAACTCAGAATTTGACAATTTTTATCTTATAAAAGTATCGTTATCATTGGATGAATAGTGTATCTGCCTGTATGTCTGAACTTGAATAAAACAACTAACTGGAATTGTACGAAGAAATGGCATCATTTTATGCACATGATAAAAATACATGTAAGTAGGCCTACCCTTGCAGGGTCACTTACTATACAGTATAAGTGCTCGTGAAAATGCATAACACTGTCCATAATAGCCTTCTGAATTCATGTGCTCATACGGTTATTCTTATTTTTAAAAAAGCTAGAACCTGGACACGAGCATGTATAGTGTACCAAAAATTATATATATTTTTAAAAGCTGTCCGGTTTCTTCTCCTGCTGGTCATCATAAGCAGTGGGCGGAAACACCGACCTTATTACTCTCTAATTTAACCTTTCCCCAAAGGCTAAGAGGGGACTGCTCGCTCTCAATTCTAATAACCCCGAGTCTTCCTCGTCTCTTTTAGTTTTCCTCGAGGCCCCAGCCTCGGCAGGTCTTGATCAACTGGGGTTGGTCCCAAGAGACGACGATTACCTTGAACTCATTAATCCAACTGATGAGAAACAGAGGAGGCTAATTGGTTTAGACACGCTTCAGAAGGCCGCAGGAAAAATGTTGTGGATTGCGGATGGTGTGGGAGGGTTAAGGGGAGGACGATTTTTTGGGGAAAAGCCCAGCCTGACGGTTTGGTTTCCGAGAGAGAGAGCAAGAGAGAGAGAGAGCTTTTTGGGGAGGTCCTTTTGGGAGGCGCAGGCGTAGGGGGGCGAAAAATCCAATTCATCCGCCTATTTGATTCGTAATAGGCGGAACACCGCATTGGCGCAATCCTACCTGCAGTACAACTAACATAATTGACAAAGGAGTAATTAACTTTGGGGAAGCGGGAGAGGGGAAAAAAAAGTGTATCCAAAGGGAAATGCAGACGAGATGTTCATTTTTTTTCTCTCCATGGGGGTGTGTATGGACCTTTTTCTCCTATTTTAGAACACGGTGCATGCAATTTCCATAGACTACAGAAGGAGGGGGAAAAAAAGGACATAACTTCACTTGCACTTGGGGGATTGGGAAAGAAGTCTATTCATGAGCTGACTTAATCAGGCTGGGTTTTGTTTCGGTGTAATCCCTAAGCTCGAGCGAGCTACGAATAAGACTCACCTCGACGTTTTCCAATCAGTTTCTTTTTTTTCTACTTCTTATTCTTTTCCCCTTCTCTTTTTTTTTCCTTTTTTTATTTCTCTTAGGAGTTTTGTTAGGATTCTCCCCTGGACATTTATCGCCAGGGAAATACAAAAGCATGTGTTTGCTTCCAGTCTTGTTTAAAAAAGAAAAGAGGGGAGAGTGTATAGGGGGGGGGGTTAATTTTTGGGCCAAATTAAGAAGTGATTCTCTCCCTCGACTTTTCGAATTTTTAAGTTGTCCTTACAAATGTACAAGGATATGAGAAATTTCACCGGCGGGACTTCCCGAACCCCTCTGTATAAAGACGGACTAATAAGAACATTTTAAATTGCCTCTTTGTATTTATTAAATGTAAATAAGAGTAATGAGCCCAGCACAATACCATGCTGGAGCCTGCTCCGAATTATTAATCTAATCTCGAATTGTACGTTTCAAATTAAATAATGAAGCCCCCTTAGTATATTCCGCACTCTCTCATAAAATGAATCGCCCATTTGTCTTAATCAAAAAAGGAGGCGGTAAAGTTGTGTGCTCTAACTCACCCGGGGTCATAAGCCATGTAATTTTTTTTTCCTCCTCTACTCTTTTTTTTTCGTTGGCAAGTCCAAGCGGAGGCGAAGAGCTGTGGTTGGTATTCTCTTGGGGAAAGCAGGCAAAGTCCGATCTTGTTAACCCGATTAAGATTCCCTCGACGAAGTCATCCTGTGTGGAGTTGCGTTTACTTCCGTCATGATGGCGAAATATGACGCCTCTGTCGACTCGGACCCAGGCAGGAAAGTTGGCGGAAAGGGATGCCGATGTTAACTGGATTGAGGCCCCCAAATTGAAGACACCCCAAGGGCTCATGAAACCACTCACACTTGGGCCGGGCTGAGGAATGGCCGCCTAACTTTGGAATCAAACACCTCGGCAAATCTCTCGAGTAGTTGCTGCTGGGAGAGAGAGAGCAAGAGGAAAAGGGGGGGGGGGGGTCTAGACTTTGGGAGAAATATTTCACCCAGGGCTTTGTCAGCTTCCAGGAGGCCTCACATTTCCCTCTCATCAAACAACAGGTCTTGACTCAAAACTTGCGAGCCTCGGAGGAACTGGGGACGAAACTCGAGTTGGGATAAACAGTTCCGCCTTTGTCAACTTGGGCCGGTTATTAGGGGCCAATTAGGGGCGTAAATCAGGGCGCAAAGTGGGCTCTAGGTGGGCATCTTGCCTTAGATTATTGGATCTAGTTGGGTCTCTCAGGAGAATGGACGCCCTCGTTTAGGGGGAGGCATTTTCCACCCGGTTTTAACTAGCGCAAGATCATGATATAGTTGCAGCTACACTGTCCCATTATCACTATAGTCTTCGGTGGACTATTTTTAAATTTTTTTAAAAACAGTGGGTGGAATTTTTGTCCCACTGCTAGTTACTGCTTATTTAGCAGTTGGCCATGACACTGCTAAATTACCAGTAACTAGCAGTTGGACAAAAATTTGACCCATTCACTTTTAATATTAATTTTTATGTCCATTGGAGTCGTTATTTATTCAGATCGTCGAATAAATTCTTCTGTTGAAAGAGAAACGCCAAAAATCATGGGAACCATTTCAGCGCCGGCAGAGAAGAATTGAAAAACCTGCTCGAATTATACGTACGGAGAGAGTGGGTGATACGGGATTAAAATTCAGGGAAAAATTGCCAAAAGTTTCGCCAAATGCGAAAATTTCTGGGCAATCCTAAGGCAGCGGGTTATTCCGACGGGCTGAGTCTGAGAAGCTTACTTTTTAAAGATTTTCGTCGGTGTGAGCAGTGGTATTGCAGGCAGAAAAAAAAGGTCGAGATATAGAGTATTGCGCCTTTTCCATCAGCCTTTTATTTCTTCTCCGGGGACACGGTGGCTTAAATTAGCTTTTCCTCTAGCTACAGTTTTACGAGCCTGAGTTAGGCGTAAGGACTATCCGGGTTTGCAGCCATGGCTGTTCCCAGTTTACCCAGAGAAAGATGTGTGTTGTTGGGTTTTAAGCGACCCAAGAGCTCGACTTCATTAGAGGGGAATTAGATCGAGGTCTATCTCTACCGAATTACCATTAATGTGTCAGGCCCTTTCTGTGGTTTCATTACAGTCTTCCGCATTACGCACGCATGCACTTGGGCTCAAAAATACGTGCCAAAAGTAACACAATAATTGAACCCTCTCTCTCTGGAAAGGAAAAGTTAGGGCAAGTCGGTTGATCAAGATCAAGCCTCTTGCGACACCCGTTGCTTCAAGGCAAGCAGCATCCTCAATTAGGGATGCCGTGAGAGCTGTATTTTCTAGAACCCCAAAGTGCGGCATCAAGAGTAGTGACAAGACGAATGCGACCTTCATGCTTCTGGAGCCGAATTCCTTTCACCTGTCGGACCAACCGGCAGGAAATTCGCTGCTGGATCCTCGCGTGAGGCCAAACAGCCGGACATGAGATCCTTTTCTTGCTCTTTTTTTCTCTCTTCCTTTTTTTTTCTTCTAGGAGACCGTTACTCTTTTTCTTCTTCTTCACCCCCCTGCCTGCCTGCCTGTATACCTTCTTGCCGCCAACTTTGCAATTCACGTGGGAATGCGGCTAATGGCTTCACCTGTTTCACACTTCCAGACAAACTTGGGGGGGCCCTACCCACCACCCAACATTCTGAAAGAAAAAAAAAAACTTTTTCGCTCCATCTCTGTAAATTTCCGTCCGACTTGATCCCCAATCCGGTGGAAAAAAAAACGGGAAGAAAATGCGAAGGAAAAAAAAACTTGCCCGATACTTTTCTTGCTATAAGAGGAGAGGAAAAACGACTTTGATTTTTAGCTTTGTGCTTGCAGGTAGAATAATGGGGGATGATACCCCCGAAAAAATATTGGAAAAATAACGAAAAATCTGCGGAAATGCTCTTTTGATGTAATGCGACCTTTTTTTCTTATGTTTGTTCACTTGCATGCTCAAAAAGATGGGATCATTTTGCATTGAAACCAAAATGCACAGTCGTCTCCATTTTTTTTGAGCGATATACAAGTAGTTCCTTATGAGGAGAAAATGGTAGTGTGTGATCATGTGCTTTGGCTGAATTCGAGGATCATAACTTTGACTATCAATTGAATTTGTACTGTAAGCTATATCTAAGGACAACTGGACGGTGTTATGCAATAATGTGTCAACCCACAAAAATGTCAAAATTGAGTTAAACCCAGGAACATATATACCCAAAGGATCGTACACTGATTCAGTTAAAATCAATCTGGACCGAAAAGGACACTGAATTAATTTCAAATTCAAACCCATTTTTCTCAGATCTGTTATCATGTGGGTTGACTCATTATTGCATAACACCGTCCAACTATTTTTTCTTATTTTCTTCAATTCAATGTTTTTAGTAATCTTTCTCATAATTTCTTAATGCGTCCTTCGAAATGATTGCCATTAAAAGTAGGATTAAGCTTCTTGAGATCTGAAACCCAATGACCTTTTGCATTAGCAGTCGCTAATCTACTCCCGTAATTGGGGGTGGAAAATAAAACACCCCCCACTAATTATCTCAAGTCCAGAATAGAACCGGAGAGGTGGCAGAGGAAGAAGAAAAGGTACAGAGGGGGAGGTGGGGGGGAAGAGAGGGCGGGGGGTGACGTCACCAACTTGATAAATCACCCGCGGCGAAGCCGAATTTATGGCCCGTGCCTTGCTCCAGCGCCGGCATTGACTGCCAAGGGATAATGGGACTCTCTGGTTAACCTCGCCCATACATCAAAACGGCATAATCAGTTACGGAGGAGACGGGCTGGGATAGGAGAGAGAAAAGGGGGGAGGGGGAGGGGGGGAGTGTATATATAGGGTGGGTGGGGGTGTATCAGAGAGGTTGGGAAGAGGTGTCGTGATCTCCATCAGGGATATGTCATGAAACCCTCCCGCCGCCAATGATTCCGCTGGGATTTTGGCCCTAGTCCGTCAGTATCCATCCGTCCTCTCTCTCTGTGTGTGGGTGTATAGTCACACACAGCACAGAGAGAGAGAGAGAAGAGGGGAGGAGAACTAGTAACCCGGAGAAAAAAGGTATATATACCAGGAGGAGGAGGAGGATGGGGAAAGGGAGATAGATGGGTTCATCCCAGGGTCTCTTATATCTGCCGATTCCCAAGGCGAGGGTAAAAGGAGGCTGAGTGCAGCGCGAGTCATCATTGGGGGGGATGACTAGTGGAGGACACTGCGTTTTTGGCACCAGGGGGATATAACCGATCAACCGTGACCTTGACAGCACAGGAGGATGAAAAATATATAAAGACCAGTAATTCAGAACGATTATTATCCAGCTGCTATAGTATCAGGCCGAACTGCATCATTTAAGTTCATGCAGGTATACCGTCAATTGTGGGGGATGAGATTGTGCCAGGTGGGATGAGATTGTGCCAGGTTGGGTGAGATTGTGCCAGGTTGGGTGAGATTGTGCCATGTGGGGTGAGATTGTGCCAGGTTGGGTGAGATTGTGCCATGTGGGATGAGATTGTGCCAGGTGGGATGAGATTGTGCCAGGTTGGGTGAGATTGTGCCATGTGAGGTGAGATTGTGCCAGTGCATTTTTGGACAGCAGTGCGTCCTACTGGCAGCAAGTCCATTTAGGCATGTTTCACTACATTGAGGGATGGTCAAGGTTGGCAATGACGAGTAAAATTCGCAGTAGTTTGTCTAAATAAAATGCGCTGGCACAATCTCACCCCCAATAATTTACGGTGTGTGACAGAAATGGGCTCTGGAAATTTTCTGTGGGATCCAAACAAATATTAGGGTCATATAGGCACCTTATCTATATGGATCCAGGGTTGGTTATGTGGAGAGGTTTGGCTCTACTATGTCCGGATCGTGTGATCAGGTATTGATAGAAGCAGCAGGCAGTGGAATTATTAACCTGCAAGCACCGAGCAGTGGCAGGGCATGAGTTTATCCTCCGTGCCCAAGCCCGTATGTTACAGCAACCTTGTAAAGAAACATTGCGCCTATACATTCAATGGCAGGGCTGTCTATACAGGAGCGCATTAAAAATGGAGGCCTTCCCGAAGCCTTAGATGGTTATCTGCCGAAGTGTATAAGTCTTGATGCGTCCTAGACGGTGTTAGGATTTCGGGACAGGCCATTTGGCCGCTGCCATCTCATTCTTTTCACAAAGCCTCTCGAGCGACGTAAAATGCATTAGAAAAACGGGCCCCCCTCCCATTTTTCTATTCTGCCCGTTCACTTGGTACGTTTTTCTAATAACGTTTCTCTCCCATCGCCTGGATAAAAAAAAGAAGAAGAAGAAGAGAAGAAGTGAGGGTAGAAAATTCGTTTCCAGCATCACCCCTCTTCCCAACCAAACCCCCTCTTTTTCTCCGACTCTTTCCCTCTCTCCCCCTCTCCCTTTTTTTCCTTTTTTCCTCCCCCCCCCCTCCCCTCCTCTTTCGCAGCATCCCAGCCCAGAAGCTCGTAAATGAAACCGTTTCAATTGATCTTTGTTTTCTTCCCTGAAAATCGGTTCTCATCTGCCGAAGAAATTATAGCTCTTGTCACGGCTGTTCATTTGTAGATGGAGTTCGATCCCCTGGAGGTCTCTCCAATCACGAGCTGAGAAAATTGCTTATCTCACCAGCCAATGGGGGAAGGGGAAACAATGCATACTTCACTGCCGCCTGTCTGGGGAAAGGATGTGTCAATTACGGAAGCTAAAGTTAATGCTCCCGGTAATCAACCGCGAGCAAATAATTTTTCTCCACCCGTCTATTTGTTTGAACTACTCGGAATAATAACGAGCCTTTGTTTTACGACCATACGTTTATTTCCAAACTTTTTTTTGTGTGTTGGTGTGTGTGTGTGCGTGCGCGACGAGGGAATATATATAGAGAAGAGAAATACGGCGGATAAGGGGAAGGGCTTTTAGTGATGCATTTGGAAACTGTCATCGGGACAGTTAGTCACTTTCCCTGCAATATTTCTGAAGCCAAACGAAATGGGGCTTTATCTCTTTTTGTTTGTGTGTATCACTTTGAAGAAACTGTCGTATAACTGTCGACTTTTAAATGCTACATGTGATTACAATCATACTTCCTATAACAACAGGTTTATATTGCGAAATATTGCCTATAAGATTGTTTCGTAACTGTAGATACATTTTTAACGAGCGCAACCGAGTGCGCACCCACACTCGCGCAAGTGCGTTGTTCCGGCAACAACGTAGGTAGCCTTGGCATCATCGCAAAAGTCGGCCATATTGTTACCCCCTCAAGCGCTTAGTGTCGGAAACAATTTGCGCAAACTGTGTTGCGCACTCGGTTACGCTAATTTTAAAATTTTATCCATATGTTCTGTTAGACAAAATGATGGGGAATATCTTTGTTTGCTGTTGCATATGAGCGGATATGACGTTCATTTAGCAGTTTCTTCCCCTTATGTAACATGTAGGAGTCGGTATACTATATCTGCTTGGCAGTGACAGCGCGGCAACCTCCTTAAATATTTCACGATTCATGCCGGTCCTAAAGCCGCCTAGTTAGGCACAAATCCTTCTCTTTGATTACGTGGGTGCATATGGAAGGTTCGTAAAACCGGCCGAAGCCATAAGTCGTTAAGCAAATTGTCTGCTCCATTTCCGACACACGCGTAAAATAGCCGCGCGAGCTCGTTATATGATCTTATTAGGCCTATCAAGTCGGTCCATTAACGCCTGCGGATAATTCTGTCACTCAGCACCCAAAACACTCATCCGCAGGGTTTTAATGGCGCCTGATATTGCAGGAAGTCCTGTAATTGCTATTAAAAACTGCACAGGGTGCCTCGAAACACGCTGTGCCGAGATGGGTTTCGCCTGAAGCCGGTTTTAACCCTCCATCACAGATCAGATCAAACTTGTTTTCACCTCATAATTCTATTTTAAATTGGGACTTGAAATTATAGGCCTGCTTCAGCATGTATTATAGACTAATAGTAGCCAATTTGAGAGAGTTATATTTTCAGTGTGCAAGGCGCGTTAGGAAAAGAATGGAAAGCCAGTAGGTGCCAACAATAAAACTTTCTTCGTCCAATCAGAAGCTGAGTTTTTTTCCTAATTAGAATACATTTTTCCCTACATTGTTAGCCTGATTTAATAATTCCATCTTTGGTTGAACGAAAGATGTCCGCTGCTAATATCCCCTGCTGGACCAGGACTCAATGGGCGACAAACCAACTGGGCCTAAATTTCCTCCAGCGTCCAGCTGAATATTATAGCTATATCTTGAACATAATTTTTTACTATAAAACCTAACATGTTTTCTATACATCTCATATTAATAATACAGGAATGAAAATCCTACTCTAGAATATTTATATTCGAACCTGTTAATTCTGATTTCTTATCCTTGTTCATTTGCCAGCCGTTTCTCCACTCTTCAAAAAAGCAATGTAACGGATTATGATTTTGGTAATAATAATAATAATAATAATAATAATAATAATAATAATAATAATAATAATAATAATCCATTTAGCCCCTTAATCCAGTTTTAGTACTGTGCCTTGACTGTTATTTTTCTTCAATTTTTAAAATAAAAACAGTGGTGTCTGTGGTGCGTATGTAGCTCATATTCTGGCGATATGTAAATCCCACAAATATTAAATGGAAGGGGAACATCTGGTCTCCTCCAGCATCCGTCAGCATCCGAATGCACCTGTGCTTGGGTTGCTGGTGGGGGTTTTGGTCCCGTCCCCACCTGTTTCCGGAGGCCCGTTTTCATGATCACTGCCCATGAATTGGGTGGTTGAAACCGCAGTTAACTGGGCCCCTGCCATTCATGGCTCCAGAGGGCCCATGAAACAGAAGTTGCCGTGACGGGCCCAACTAGGCTGGAGGTGGGGAGGAGGTGGGGAGAGGAGGAGGAGGTTGGGGGGGCTCCGTCCATAACCCCACGGATAGTGTGGATGCGGTGGCGAATTAGGGCTCCCACAAGAGCCTTTACTAAGTGGGGGATGATAAGACCTATGTCCTTGCTGAAAAGGGGCTTATCTGTTTCGCTCACTGCCTGCCTGCCTCTGCTGTGCCTGGGCCCGGGTCGTGGTGGTGGGTGGCGGGGAACACAACCCCCCCTCCCCTTTTCACCATCATCTTATCTGGAGATAATGGCTGATTTGGAGCTATAACTCGCCAAGGATACGAGTGCCACGGGGACTGAGAGGGTTGGGGGGAGGAAAGGGGTTGTGTTGTGTGTTGTGGGGAAATAAAGGGGGACACCCACCCACCCACGCCAGATTAAACAAATTGGGGGGATTTCCTCGCGTTTAGGTTCGGTGTTATGCACTCAATATCAGAGGGAGGTCACCTGGCATTGTGTTGGGGACGGAGAGATTTGGATGTGTTTTGGGTTGGAGTGTTAAAGGGACGGGTCACTGTTTTGCGAATTATGTTGAGTAGCTAAATGTGGCGCTTTTAAAAACACGTTTCTGCCAAATATGTCAAAGTATGAATGCCGAACGTCTAATAAAAATGTTAGGACATAAGGAGGTTAAACGTTTTACAAAATCGAATGCGTAGAAGCAATATTAATTTCTTATTATATCAGTCAAAATTTCTGTCGTCAACATTTTTACGACAAAATAACGTTTTGTAATTTTCTTGCTTTTAGCATCAAACCCTTGTGCACCTATGACGCACTGAACAAGGGTATTATTATTATTATTATTTTCACAAACAAAATAAATTTATATTACCGGTATTAGTCTGTATATTTTTAATATGACATTTATCGTACACTTATCTTACATCATGTACGATAAGTGTACGATTAAGGCTTCAAATGCTATTCTGATTAATGCCGTTCTCGGTCGTGTAACTTAAATGTAAATACATTTCCTCATATTTTACCAACGATCGCTATTAGACCTACATGCTTTCAAACTAATAGGATTAGTACTGCACAATAATAATTATAAACGGAAAGGACTGGGGTTTGGAGAAAAACCAGACAGTGCAAATGCTATAAATTGGGCAGGTCCACTCTAGTTCCAGCACTATCTGTAAGGTGAAATCCCTGGGTAGGAGTAAAATAATAACGATGCACAAAAAAATGACAAAAAGCTCAAACATCCAGAATGACTGTTGCAGAACAAAATGATTAAGTACTTTATATCACTTCATGCTACCTATTCCAACCAGTGCATATTGCCGCCCCTTTTTATTACCCCCAGGAGGCTATACTGTGGAGTCATCATTTGTGTTTGACAGTTGCCACTCATGCTCTGCCTACCGCCTAGTATCAACATCTAGCAGTTTTAATTATTTGATCTGGCCCATAAACCGATGAAATGTGCTTTCAGATGTGTGGTGTGAAGCAATATGCGCCGCCGCATTTGCACCCTGTACAGAGAGAGAGAAATATCCCGGGGAGTGTCTTATGTTTTCGCAAAACTATATGGCCCATAGCGATCCCGTTTGTAATATACCGGATAGTTTCATACAGTAATGGGTAAATTAGCAATGGAACTGCTTTGGACCGAAACCTGCATGCAAATGTTGACACAGCGTGGCCCGATTTATAAATAAGCCAGCGAGCGGTTTGAATTATTCTGGATTCTACAGTGCATCAATCTTGAATTTAAAATGCATTAGTTGGAACATCATTGAACATGCAGCATCATCAATCATTAAGGCTGTCTTTGACTTAGAGTAAGATACACGAGGCCAACAAACTTTGAGTTAAACGCGGAGTGTTGTAATTAAGTTAATCTCAAAATTATTCATTCCCCCAAAAAATTTAAACCACAAAACTCGTTTAAATTGTTTCACTTCTTTCGCTTCATCCTGCCACGCCGCTAACCTATGCGCCTCTCTCGTTTAACAGGTCGACTGACTTACAGGGGCAAATGAATACCTTTGAGAAAAAAGTTGCCCCTGCAAGACCGCTGACATGCAAAACGACAAGGGAACAAAAACATTGCTGTTGTTGGTTAGGATGGTTTAGTTCGTCACCTTGTATACCTGAATAGTAAAATCAGAACTTTTATGCCACGCAATGTACTGCAGACGGACTCTTAGAAAATAACAATCCTAGTTGAATGCCTCCAAAACGAAACACATTCCGCTCCATGACACATTTTTTTTTAGAAATAACTTACATGAAAATTCTATTTAATATTGCCTGAAAAGGAACATTGAAGACGGAACACTTCAGATTGCCTTGAAGCGATCTCACCGTATTGGATGAAATATTGTACAACTTGAATTAGCAGTTTGACATAAGGCGCTCCAGACATTTAAACCCAAAACTGTTAATTAATGCCTTCTTCCTGAGCTGTCACCTAGAAGGCACCAAATGAGCTGCTAAAATTATATTAATATTTTGAAGAGGCCTAGTACCGGGTAACCAGCAAATAATAACAACCACCGGTCATCAGAGAAAAGTTGTATGTCACTGAGAGCATTAGAAAAATTTACTGCTTAATTTTATGCTCGTCAATTGTAAAGAGATACAATTTTCTGACATGCCGAGGAATTATTTCGTTTCAGTACAGCCCTTTTATGTATGAATTGCAATGAAAAGGATGAATAATGCGGGAACGTCTGGAAAATCAGTGCCGCGCTCTCTCCGGGGCGGCAACAACTCCCGGATTTCAATCCTCCAACTTGGCCATTAAATTCGGTTTCAGCTTACATGTCACACACATTAATGTTTCGTTAGAGAAAGAGTTAAGCTGCGCAGTTAGGATGCAAACACTTAAGCCCTCCTGACAAGCGGTAATGTAATTTTGCATACATTTGTGTTGGGTTGAAAGTGACTGGGAGCAGCCCACCAGCAGCCCCAGCTTTTGCCGTGTGCCACAAAATTTTCACCCCCTGTTTGGTGTGTGCAAAGTGTGCGAGAGAGAGAGAAAAAACAGGCCAGTTTTTTTAATTTAAAAATAAAGCAGCTAGATGAAAAAAAAGGAACAAGCTATGTAGGAGAAATGACGCTTCTCATATGGGAGGTATTGCGCTGCTCCACCTCCCCCCAAAAAAGTGCCTAAAATTTAACACCTGAAAATGGCAGAGGTCGTGCATCACCTGGAGATAATGCCTATAGTTGCAATTCTGCATTAATCCCTCCAAAACTATGGCGCCCAGTTTTGAGGAGCTAATTGCGGGGTCCACGCAGCAGCGGAGGGATATCCGAGCCCACACTCACAATTAGGAGAAGTGCCGGTTGTTGCGAATATTTAGGGACTTATTAGTATAATTTATTTCGTCGTTTTCGTCTAATTAGTTACGCATTCTCTTTGCCTACCCAGCCGGTTTTACCCTCCCTTCTCGCTTTTCTCTCCCCCCCCCCTCCTTTTTTTCCACCCCCCCTTTACGTGCCTGCCTCCCCCGTTTTCTCGTCCTTGCTACATTAATGGGAGCTGAATGGCAAATAAAGAGAGAAAGAATTTCCTCGCCCAGAAATCGAAAGGCAGCTACTTAAGGATAATAAAGCCCTGGAATAATTCGACTACGTTAATGAGATACGCAGTAAAGCTCTTGAGTGAAAGCTGTTAGGGGGTTCTACACTTTAAATTCATCCCAGAGAAAGAGTATATATAGAGCTTCTAATTCGTATACCCGTCTGTTGCTTTCTTTTTATCTCCTTTTGAAACCCCTGGTTGTAAATGCTCTTCCTGTTTTGTTAGCCTTAAGTGATCAGTTTACGCGCCAGTTGTCATGACCAGTGATTGAACTGTAATTCCAGGCTGTTATATTTATTGCTTAGTGCGGTGTGGTAAAGTTCGAAATACGAGGCAGTTTCTATCAGTTTAAGAGTTATGCTTAGTCCGCAGCACAGGCCGTGATGATGCCTCGTTTCTGTGAGAGAGTGAGTTCGGGTTGTTAACCATCGTTTCGAGCCTAAAAAATTTCTGGGACCGACCCTAATGGAGGACTGGATTATGATTGTAATTAGAGTGTTATTTTCTCTATTTTTGTGGGCGGTAATGCATGGTGGATGGCCACTTTGACGCTAGACTAATATCATAATAAAAGTGCTTGAATGGTTTTATCAATTATTTTATAGAGTCTCTCACGTAGCAACGGATTTTTTAAGGAAATATAGTTTACAATGACGGTAAAAACTAAACGCTCACTGCTTGTTTTCTACTAGTTAATAGCTGCTAGACCGGCTTTTCCAAATTTGTGTTACGATTTTCCGCTTATTTACACAGTATTGCTGCAATTTCATCGTCTTCTTCGGGGCGTATGAGCGAATAACGAGGATTAGGTAATTTGTAAATAATAGCTATATACTTTAAAATGAAGTATCCCTAGCTCTTTTTTTTGCAAATGTGTATACCGCTGAAGGGTTATTACTGCCTGAGCTGATAATGTTTCGAATATTGCAATCAGTTCATTAGGCCATGAAATATCGTGTGGAACGAATGCCAGTTCAGATGCGTATCGGTTGAAAATCTGGCAGAGGCCTCCCATCCACTCTCATTTACCATCTCACTTTGCAAATGTGGCAAACTCCGCAGGAAATTTATTACGCTATGGTGTTTTAAACGGCATGTGCAGCTGAAATGACTTTTTCTATAATACCAACAATAATACCTATATTGCGTCGGCGTATGTTCGATATTATTTTACAAAGTGGTCCATTAGACTTCAATATTTATTTCAAAAAATATTCAAATGATCATTCTCGGGTACAAAAATATAATATTATTACCGTCAACTGCTACATATTAGTACCGGTAGCAAAAAAAATATCAATGTTTTTTTTTCTATTGTGACAACAATGCTGTCTATTTGTGATGAGCTATGAGGGTAGTTTCACACTCCAGGTGCAATTTACGTCTAATTGCTTCGTGTACCACGTGGGCCACTTTTTAATCCTGAACCAAAGTGTGTTTGAAAAGCCAATCTTTTTAAATACCGTGGAACAAATGCATCTCTGGTGCAGCTGCAAGAGAGGAAAAGGTTCGAGCTCTCTTCCCGAGATGGCTCTTCCTCTCGGTCCCTCTCCGGGATGCATCCAGAATCCGGAAGGGGGTCCGGAGTCCCGGAAAAGCCCGCGGTTTGGCGGCGCACGTCTAGACCACCCCTCAAAAACCAGAAACAACGGTTAAAGTGCACACAACGGAATAGAAGATTCCGGTGGGGGCGGCATGTTAGATGTTACCAATGGAGGGGGGGAAAAGGGCTGCTGCTGACCAACCCGAAAGAATACGGGAGAGAAGGGGATGGGGAAACACACAGAGAAGTGGTCCCGTGGTTTTTGCCGGGCTTCCCAAAGTCCGGATGAAGAATTCATGGTCTCCAGAGCATTTAACCTTTCCTTTTTGCCCACTTTATGCTTTTCCCGCGGAATTCCGGGCACAGCAGCAAGGCAGGCGCGGTACAAGTTTATCCGGTGACTCTCCTTTGTCCAGGGGTTTCAAATCAAATTAGAAGGCCTGCTGATTAGAATGCAAATTGTTGGGCGGATGGAACTGCGAATTACCCGAACTTATGACTCTCCTCACTGGAGGAAAGGGTATGTAAATCCGGGGGGTCGATATACGGGGCAGCACCCCTCCTGCACATTGTATACGACCAAAGAAAACTCCTCTTGGATGAAGGTAGTTAGGCCCAATGTAAATTATTATTACTCTAGTTTAGACTACTTGCCATTTCTCACATTATTAATCGTCCCCTTCCGGAGTCATCATTATTTCACAGGGCCTTCTGAAGTTTCGCAACTTTCATCTTGTCCCCACGGAGCTTAACCCCATTTTTCTTTTTCTAGCGAATAAGCTTCATGACTTGACCTCCAAGGAGATAGAGAGAGAGAGAGAGAAGACTATGAAAATTATTGCTCAAGTCGAAAGAGCCAAGTTAATTCTGAGGCTGTTGCTAAGCCATAGCCATGGCTCCCGTCGGCCTAAATCTTAACTGCGGCACCGGCTTAGCATTTAGATAGCAAGGAATTTGATTAGAATTGGAAACGATGGACGCAGACATGCGTCTGTAAGATTCCGCAGAGAATGGCGGCTGCCCAGACTCAGGGCTTTAAGCACCAGGCTCACATCAAGTTTGTCTAGAGGGGGATGGGGGGAAGGAAACTCAAAAGGTCTTGGTATAACTAACTAGAGCTTTCCCTTCTTTTAAGTGCTTGAGGGGAAAGAGTGCCGCTTATTTGGAAGTCCAAGATTTGCATTATTAGATAGTCTTAGAACCACTTGTCGTATCAGGAGAGATAGAAATAATTGAGTCTCGAAATTGCCCCCCTCTTGGCATATCTAGGCGTATATACGGTCGGAGAATGCGAGCTCTTGCAACACATCTTAACATAATCCTTGGAACTAAGTTAACTCTTGGGTTGTACGAATAGGAACTCGACTCAAACTATGCCTTCAACAATAGTGTCAATATTTACATGAAGTTAAGGAATCAACTATGAGCATGATTTTAAAATACAAGTAATGTGCCACTAGGAGGAAAATATGTGGGGTTTCAGATTATTTTCCTTTAGCAACAATTAAACAGGTAATTGTGTATTACAGCTTCCTGAAATCGCAGAGAAAATAAGGCTACTTCTATGATATCACCTGCTGATGCTTCTTTTCGGTCAAAGATCACCTTTTTTTTTGTCGTACCCTGAGGAGTCATGTTCACAACCTGACAATTGCCTTTCCAAGAGGGGAGCGACATAAACGCAGAAAAACGCAATAACTCTCCCATTTGGCAAAAAAGCACCATTTCTGTGCAAAATTGAACTCTATTAATCCTGACTTGACAAATGTTACAGAAAATGTTGGACGGCCATTGAGAATGGACATAATTGCAAAAGATATTTTTACTGCAGCTTTAAGAAGTGATTGTTATGCAAATTATTCCTCGCTGTGGACGATATTGTGCATCGAAACATTGTTGAGATGATTTACCAAATAATGCCATCCATCCGATTGACTTCATTCATAACAATGTGCAACCAAAATGCGTCTTTTATGCACTTTCTGACTCAAACTAGCGACGGCTGCTTTTTTTCCCCCTTCCTCGCTGAGCAAATCGCCAGACTGTCACATAAATACGCCAAAAAAGTACTGGCTGCAATTGCCAATAGATGGACCATAAAAAGACGACAAAACAAGGTCCCCTACCTCCCTCATTGTTTCCCATTGCAAACACCTCCTGAAGCCTGAAGCCGCAGAAGAAAAGGTGCCCGGATAAACAACTCCGGACACGCCCGATGGACCTAAAAAAAGGGGGGCGAACCGTGAAGGTCATCTGTGGTGTCACAAACTAAAGTATCTACGCAGATGGTGGCCCTGTATGAGTCAGTTGGTCCAAACAAGTGAGCAGTAGTGCGGAGGCGGAATTTTTCAGTGACAAAGACAATAGGCGACCTTTACCCATCATCCATCCAGCCTGTGCCTAACCCCCCGGATTCACAATGGGCAAATCGGGCAAAAATGAGCTGAGGGGGGGGGGGATACAAAAAAAAGGAGAGAGAAAGGGAGGGGGGGCTGTCACAGGGCATTGAGACCACCACTTGATAAATCTGTTTTGTGGTCGGTGTCTCTTTTATGTTTTTTAAGCCCGGGTACGCGCGAGGGTTTCCCGAACCAGAAGGATCCTCCTCTTTACATACATATAGGGGGGGGGGGGGGTGACATAAGGCTGAAATTACTGCCCCCCTTGCCCTTATGTGCTTCAGACCAGTGATCGGGTTACAGGTTTTTGGTCCACCAGAAAAAAAAGGAGTAGAAATCAAGTGGTCGTGAAGTTTGGAGTGACCAGCGGATTACAATGCTCACTTCAAGGCCGATTGAAAGTAAATAATGGGCCAATTATTATGGTAATGTTTGGATGGAGTAAAGCCCAGGTTAAAATATAGAACCTCGGTTTTAACAAGAATTGGCGTAGTAACCATTGTTGACAACAATCAAAAGGAAGGATTTTTTTTTTCGAAAAGAAAGTCTGACCTGCTCGGTGAAACCCGGCCATTAACTTCCGTTAATAGTCCGCATGGATGAAGCTTATATAAATGAGTCAGGTATTTAAAAACTTGTTTTCTAGTCCCTGCCCATTACACTTCTTTTTGTTGCACTTCAGCTCTCGTTACAGCCTGTTACTACTCCAAATGGCATCCCTTCATTAGGTTTTTAAGTAGTCCTTTCTTTTCATCTCCAGTTGCTCGAGAAAAAAAAAACAAAGAAACACACGCTTTCTTAATGCCTCGAGCTGATTGTTGGCGCCAATTTTTAGGAAGGTCGCATTTGACCTCTCCCTGTAACAGGTCCATTACTTCCTGTGGATGCTGCATGGGGCCAGTGTATCATGAGAGACGGGTTGATGGCCAGCAGGCAGTTAAGATCGGTTGGGCAGCCATTCCTCTGGGCGTCAGAGCAAACAGACAGCGATGCCTGTGCCCATTTTTCGTGCCAGTCTTTTTTTTATTTTGGAAAGGGAGGGGGGGGGATTCCTCCCCCCCTATTCTTGGCTTGCTTGTTTTATACTGGAACAATGATGGGCCGTTAGGTGTGCCTAGCTGGGGCCGTGATGGCCAGCTTAGTGCGGAGTCGTAAAGCCCGGCGCCTTTGCCGTTATGGAAGCCAAGACACAAGGTGGTGGCGGGAAAAGCGGCTTCCCCCCCCTTTTTGTAATGACGCCAATGGACCAATCAGAAGGAGGCCGCCGGTATTGCCGACGGTGGCGGCTTATAAAGTTTTTAGGAGCCTGTGCCCCGGCCTCCTCTTGCCCAAAAGGGAGAAATGACGGTTATCTCCATCTGCTTTTTCCGCCGCCTTTTTCCCCTCCCTCCCTCTCTCTTAAATGTTGCATGTACCTGAATTTGGACTCTCCTGGAAAGCCTGAACACTCTTTTTTTTTTAGTTGTTCATTACGCCATCGGATTATATCGAGGCCTAGAAGAGTGCTCATACTCATTGAAATACACATTCGCGATTAATTTTGCAAACTTCAGCCCAGCAGCAAAGTCGAAAATATAAAAGCAGCGCAAAGTAGGCAGATGATGAACTCCAGTCCATATTTGAGTAGGCGACATATGGGATCACATACGTAACCCCCTGGCTCATCGGTCCCCCCCCTCTTGTTGTATATGGATGAAGAGCCGTCAGAGGATGGATCGAGTGAGAGGAAAAGAGGCCTGCTCCATTCATGAGCCCCTGGTTCTACTTGTCTGCCTGCTGCACAAGCCCACCCCTCCCCTTCCGACGAGCCCGTTCTGCTTAGTTAACCTTCAATGCCGGGACGGGAAACACTTGTTGGTCACCAACAAAGGCTCCAAGATAGTGTTTCAGGAGGCAAGAAGTGCACTTTGCCAAAAGGGAGGGGATATGTATATTGAGAGGAGGGGGCTCGTCTTGTGTTTCGGAGAGGAACAGACAGGTTTTTATCATGCACCAGCCGCTCGTGTGTCCTCTTTTTTTTTAGCTGATTGCACCGAGGGGAAGTAATGAGGATGCAATGTTCTTATCATTATTGCAAGGTTGTCTAGAAACTCGTGATTTATGCAACGCGCCATGCTTAATATGAATGGAGAACAATCGATGTTATATCATTGAAGCTTAAATATTACATTGCCCCCATATCACCATATGGAATTAATTAGATTGCACTTGATCAGAAAATAACTCTGACCAGGACTTGCATTCAATGTAGATACGTGATTGATCACTCTGAAAATCATTCATAATTATGTGGTTTAGAGGGAAAAATAATTGCTAGCAAATCAGTACCGTGAGTTCAGAAATTAACTACAAAATTACAGCAGGAAAACTGTCTTTATTGCAATAATGCCTTTATGGAGAAAGTATGTTGCGTACTGAACGAGTTAAATGCGACATAAATACGCTGAAATACCTGGAACAAACTTAAGATCGTTAATAGTTTTAACTCTTCCCAGGGTTACTGACAGTATGTATTGAAATTATTTGAGTTGTTTATGTCTCAATTTGAGTAATTTGTCACTTATAATATTCCCTTCATGCTTTTTGAAAACTGTTGGTACAATACAATGAATGACAAACTACAATGAGAGATAAAGCGATAATTTTAAATGCTGACGGAGGTCTTTACAATATTTAACAGTAGTTGATCCAATACTGTCGGTCATTTCCTATTCATTCGCGGTGCAGTACACGATCTACACATGCACTGCATTATTATGACGCACACCATTTTACTGGCCTACAATAATTGTGCGTAGTCATATTCTGTATTGTCGCAGAATGTACATGAATCAGAGCCAACTCCCAGAGGCCAGTCAGCAGTACTGCACGTATGTTCTTGCTTTAAATAATTGTTATTAGAGAACAATGTGAATGTGAATGTCAAGTTAGCTTTTTTCATACAGTATTAGTTGCACCTAATTAATTTGCGATTATTATAATGCATGTGTTCTATCCCTCTGTAGATTGTATGAGAGCATGTTTAAAAAAAGAAAAGAGTAGAATAATGCGTTGAAAGGATTGCGATTTGAAATGACCAACTTTACGGTCCTTTTACCACATTCGTTATCAGACCATAATTCGATAAAGTAACGAAGCGCATTGAAATTTCCACCGATACCTAAAAGTCCGACCCGAAATCCGCCCCCCCCCCCCCCNAAACAACACCTAGATTTCCACGCTGTGCACAGAGCGATTCAACAAAATTTTGCGCAATTGAAAGGGAGGACATCTTAATTATTTTTCTTTACAAAAAAAGTCGTATAGAATGGCGCTCTGTCCGTCTGTCTGTGGACAGGTATCAGGTCCCAAACCGAAAGAGATAGCGACAAACTGCTTTCGGATTCGGATTCATGGTCAACTTTCGGTGGCCAGCCACTTCCTGTTGTCCGGATGTTCACTTTATCCTTTCTACTTAATTAATAACTACTTTCCTTGGGTTCCTTGGCAACGGTAAATGAGACTGACAGCAATCAACGTCATTGTTGTCATGTTCGAATCGCATCAAGCCGCATTTTCCTCTGTCCAGTGAGAAAAAAGTCTACTCAAATAACGCTCGAGTGATTTGCCAAGCTTGTTATGTGCTTACGTATACAGGGTGTTTCAACTTTTTTGTCCGAACAGTTATCGGAAAATTGCACATAGCTGCTCCTTTGTCAGCAGTGACTTGCAAACGGTGATTTTTCGGAGGATCGGGGAATATTCCCTGCGAATCGTAGGTTGAAGTGGCATACGTGCTTGAGGGCCAAGCCTGGAAAAACCCATGGGATGTGTGACCATGTTTTTCCCCATTCCTTCGACAATAATCACCGGTTGCAAGTCACTGCTTACAAAGTAGCAGCTACGTGCAATTTTCCGATAACTGTTCGGTACAAAAAAGTTTAAACACCCTGTAACTCGAGAGTAGCAGCTACAAACCCGGAAATTCAGCCCCTATTCTTAGTCTGACCAAACCCTTATACACACACAGAGAGGTCCAATCCGACAACAAATCTCTGCAGAGAAAAACCGAGGCAGATTGGAAAAGTATGGATTTCCATCCTCCTTTCCCTTCTTCCCCCTTCTGCCTGCTGGCCTGAGCAGCATATATGATAAAAACCACCCTCTCTCTCCCATCCATTGACGAAATGGTCTAGTCCTCATCCTTTCCTCTTTTTTTCCCTTCCTTCCTTCCTTCCTTCTTCTTCTTTCCCTCAACTCTGACCAGAGATTGGACAAGAGAGCACCTCTCCCTCCCCACCTTTCCCACTTCATCTGAAACGCTAAGATGGCGACTGGGAAGTCTCCATGACAACCGTGGAGGGATTGGGGAGGATGGCGGGGATGCTGGTGGGGGATTGTATATAGTTTGTGTGTGGATGGGAGGGAGGGAGGGACACTCCTCCCTTCAGTGGGCAACCAGCCATGCACGGCGGCCAACTGGGCCGTGGACCCTCCCGAATAAAGCTGTCCAATTATCACCAATAATCCAGCGAATATGGACGCATAAATATGAGCCGGCTGACTGCCTCTATTGAAAACGGCAGGCAAAGCGCAAAAGCTTCCCCCGAGTTGATCTGATTTCGGCTGGCGGTTCACCCCCCACCTTCCACTCCACATATACACCCTCTATACTATACAACAGGGTGGATCATACACTGGCTGTTGGACCACCCTGTTAAAAGCATACCTCTCAGAGGCTCTGTCCCCTCAAGTCCTGAAGTTTACATTGGATCCATACAGGTAAATCCCTTCCTTAATCAAAGCCCCCTGGAAAAGCCCCCTCAGGTATACCAGAATTCGTAATAGGGAGATTCGACATGCAAGTTCGATGAAGGACGAGACCAAAAGAATTGTTGGATTTTTGTTATACTAAAAAAAGGAAGGGAGATTCATGGAGAATTTTCAATGACAAAAGGATAATCGGTGGTTATACCTATGGTCTAACCGCGCGATTTTTGCAAAAAAAATTGAGCGAAATTGCTGGTTATTGGACCCCTCACAGTGATGTCAATTTTTCATGACGGGTAACACTAACCTTTTGTGCAATTCCGCATGCCTTTTGACGTGTTGCAAACATCAAGTGGTGTGGTTTTCCATGCTCTAAAAAAAAGACGTAACTAACTTTGCGGGAGTAATTACAGCACCCATTTTCTACTTCCATTGTCATATTTTAGACGAAAATTATATCCGGGTCTTGTCAAAGGCAAACCGTATTTTAAAATGTTGTATAGTTTGTAGTCGGTAGGTCATAATGCGAAATATGCGGCTTGCAGGTGACAATGACATTAACGCTGTTTTGTGCAGCACCAAAAGTTTTTTTATTATTATTCGCTTAAAAAATTGGCCGTGTAAACTTTCGACCTGTCACTCATTTTCGTCTAAATTCTGTTAGCGAAATTTTTTGTGACGCGTTTGGTAAATGTTATCCCAAAAAAATGTTCCGGCTACATTTTTTAAATCTGCTGTGATAATATTCCGTTAGAAATATGTGTAATGTGACAATATATTCCGTTAGAAATATGGCGCATTATTCATCAGCCGGTACATATTTAAATAATAATCGGCATGTTTATTTTATTAATTGCAAAGCAAGCCGATGGAAACACTATAGTGATGCCCTATCTTTTTTTAGTCATCGGGGAAAAAATGTTGACCCAACACTGCTGCCCATAAAAAGGCAAAATCTCTTCCTCTTTCCGAGTGGATTAAATGAAGAGTACTTTGTAATCTAAGCGGACAGGACACAGGCCGCTTAATTCCTCCTGTCCCGTAATATCCCGTTAGGTAAAGTTTGTCCCGGATATTAAGGACCTCCCCTTTCTTCCTGCCGAATCTCCGGGACACGCTCCGTATATACGTATAAAAAACACACACACAGTATATGGGGGGGTGAGATGTACCCTTCGAATTAACACGGGATCGGTTCCGGTTACACACGTGCCTTATAATGTATTTTTTCCGGTATGTTGGAAGGGAGGGTTGAGGAAGCCTATAACCGCACCGGAATGAGGGTTAACAGCTTCAAGGGGGTGGGAGGGGTTTAGAACGGAAATCGATGGTCAAGAGGTTAAGTCGTAATAAGCGGTTGGGTGTAATTGTTCACTGGTCAGGGATGGCCTCCCGGAACCAATGTTAAAGGGCTTGCTTTCCAGGGGGGGGAGAGTCCGTGGTGAGTAAGTCGTGTGTTTTTTTGAGCGTGAGGATGATCGAAGAATGGCACGTGCCATATTTCCGGTTCGTGTGTAATTGTATAAAAAGTAATGCTTCTTTACCCGTGACTAATATCGTGTGCGGATAACACGAAAAGGAAAGGGCAAAACATTTCCGTTCGCCACTTTGTCCAGATTGGATTGATGTTCCAGGTAAAACTATTATCAGAAAGTTTGTACGTATGTTTCTGGCTACCTAACCCACTTTCGGACTACTAAGAGGCTGAAACTTCTTACATGCCGCTGATTCAGGGAAAAGTCCGAAAACTACACTTTTCTAAACTGTTGGAGCAAATGTTCGGATAATTTTCTTCTGGTTGTTTTACGGTTGGCATATATGTAACACTCTGTGAGGGAGTAATGAACGGCTGTCATGGTACACAGCTTTTGTGGCAGTGTCCTCGTCATTTTGTAGGTCACACTGCAGTGTGTCGGTGTCTCTTTGGCAAAGTTTGGTCACAACGGGGGAGTTTCATAGTTACGCAATTCGTTGAGGGGAAAACCAGCGTTACGGTGCATTAAATGGGGGATCAAAAACCACCCCCCGAAAAGAGCGTTACGTAACTTATGGACAGCCCTCTTTTGCAGGAGACTAATCCATTTTAACTTCCTGATATCCCCCTGGCAGCACATATGTGGGCCAGAAACCCCCTCCAGCTCTTCAGAAGGAAATCCTGTTATGTCGAGAGGGCGCGAATCCAAATGTGCTTATCCCCCCCCTACTGCCACCTATAACCTCTTCTATATTTTTTTTTTGTCGGAACGGTCTGTCACAAGACTCAAGTACTAGCCCCTTTAAAGAAGAAGGGGTGACGTCACGTAATTCGTCAATTTACCCGGGCGATCCTAATCCTGCGGAAAATTAGTCCGCATTAAGCCAAGTTAATCCAACTCTAACTCAATCCTCGGGTCTGTAGCGCAGAGTGTAATTTTATAAGCAATGATATTTTCTGCCTTATTTACCCACCCGGTGCTTCTCCTTGGAAGACGGAAGACGCAGCCACCCAAGGGGCCCTTTCCTGCCACCTAATTAAGAAAGGCAGCCCCCCCCCCCTTACTTCCCCACCTCATATCTGGCTTGACATAAAGTGTGTCAAAATGAAAGGGGAAGCGGCTTGACTTAAATATTGCGAATTGTTTTTTTTTAAGGTTGACGTGATGAAAAATGGGCTCCGAGGGTTTACTCGAGCGGAGCCCCATAACCTTGAATTTAAATGCAGTCTGTGTGCGCCTGGGGCAATCGCAATCACATTATTGCTACACGCCTGTGTACATATTTGATAGTAGTGGTGCCCTGAACATTTTCAAAAAGGTTACAATTTTTTTAAAACCCTCCCATACGTTCCCTCTTGATTTACATTCTATTTGTTGAGCACGTGCAAATTAGACCTATTCCCAAAAGAGAGCCGGCAAAAAGCCAGAAAGTACAGATCGCATTGCATAAATTGAACCCTGAAACAAAATCATGCTATTTCTGGGGCATGGGGGGGGGGGGGAGGCTTGTATATACTGTACCTAAAAGGTGACCCTGAATATAATGACATTTTGCGGCTGGACCGGAGAAACTTGCATCACAGGGATTTGCTCGCAAAATTACATGGACGATTTTAACTCTGTTTTATATTCATTCGTATTCATCAATTTTGAGTATGTCATTATCAAAACCAGGCTATCTCATGCTGTGGTTACATGCATTAACTCAGCTTCCTATTTCCAATACATTTTCACATTCGGTTCACCTTCCACTGGGCAAGGTTTAAAGGTTATCTGGGACGTGAAAAAGGCCCACTAAATCTTGAAGAGTTCTTTGATATATTTTTGTCAGGCATATTTTCCCCTGTAATTTACGCTACCATTTGAACAGTCAAGGCGAATGGGTGGCCCTCGTAAGTCAGGATAAAAGCAACGCCTGTAAACCACACGTTCTTTCCGTATATATACAAGAGAAACACTCTGGATGAAGCCATTCAACCTGTGAAGTATCTGTCTATAGATTACACATCTATGGGTTGTCTGCAAAGGGGACAATCTGGTGGTGTCAAAGAAGATGCATAAGAGCAATGCTGCAACAACCCCTCTTTTTTTTCTCTCTGACTAACCCACCCCCCCCC